>JANHFM010005924.1:18311-39301 GCA_032468115.1 Grayia smithii | reverse complement strand
ATAAATAAATAAATAAATAAATAAATAAATAAATAAATAAATAAATAAATAAATAAATAAATAAATAAATAAATTGTTCTCACTGTCGTGAAATCTCTCCTTAGTCCTAGGTCAGTGTTTCTCAACCTTGGCCACTGGAAGATGTATGGACTTCAACTCCCAGAATTCCCCAGCCAGCAGAGCTTCCAGTGGCCAACATTGAGAAACACTGACTTAAGAATTGTATCCAATTTGTGAATTGAATTTTAGTTTCAAGGAAGAACTGAGATCATCAAGCAAGGATTTTCAAGATCCATCATACAGCTAGGTTCCAGGAATTCTGAGCCTGTTGGTAGAAGCACATTCTGATAAGCAACTTGGTTCAGTCCAAACCACATCTCAAATCAAGCCATTTCCTGAATTTTCAGGGCTAAAATTTGTTGTTGTTGCTTTAATTGGGTTGCAGGCTACCAGGTTGTAAAAGACCGATGCTCCACACTAGCCTTTTTTATTACAATCCAGGATATCTCGGGTTTGTAAATATGCATTTGGCCAAGGCTTTGGATGCTCAGAACAAAGGGGAAAGGAGGGAGAATTATATTACTATAATTCAATTTTTTTTCCAACTTCATTTACATTAATTGAGTATGTGAATGAGGCCTTTATTCAGCATCCTACAGTGGAAAGAACAGGAGACGAAGAATGGTTGACTTCACAGAAGTGGGTATAAAATATTAGTGGAAAGTTTGAGCTGCTATATTGAAATAACTGTTTTCGGTGCATTTCAGAGCCCTTTGATTTTTTTTGAGAAGGCATTCTATACAATTTGTTTAACCTCTACTTTGGCAAAAAGGTTTCTTTAGATTGGTTGTGAGGTCATCATCAAATATGGGTTTGATGAGGAACATGGTCATATGATCCATCCTTACAAATTACGTATTATTGACTGATACATTTTGCTTGTTGGTGCTCAACCTGTACATCTCTCTAACTAGTAGAGTGAAGCATCATAACTAGCTTATGATACAGAACATGTTTAGTTGATGTTATGAGATACCAAATGATTGTTCTATTTGCATAGCATTTCCCAGATAGAAAGAGAAGCTAAAAGTAAGTCTAACTCACATCCTTATGTTTCTAATCACACTTAGCCAAAGCAAGTATCCAACTCAATTCTGTTCATCAACTGATATTCAGACATCGCAGCTCATTGTTGGACAATTCAAATCAACTTATATCAATGTCAGGGTTGGTGGATTCAGTGAGAAAGATAGTGTTGGCAGTTGCAAATAAAGGATAAATTGATTAAAAAAATAACTTCCCCACCCTCATGTCACTTGCCCCAACACCTGCCAACCTAGCAGTTCGAAAGCAAGTAAATGCAAGTAGATAAATAGATCCCACTTGATTGGGAAAGTAACAGAGTTCCATGTTTCACCGTGGGCTTTGCACTGTGGCGTGATGTCATGTTGGCCACCATGGAAATGTCTTCAGACAACACCAGCTCAATGGTTTAAAGAAACAGAGATGAGCACCAGCCCGTAAAATCAGCTATGACTAGCTGAGTAAAATCCGCAGGGACTCATTCAGCTTTACCTTTTACATCATTTAACAGTTGAATCCGGTCTATTTCATTACGCTGCTGGCCAGCAACACTTTTAAGAAAATGAACTTAACCTTTGCATGCTTACTTAGGAGCAAATCCCTACTAAACTAAACTCAGTGCAAATTGTTTTGTTTCAAGGATTGCATTATAAATTAATTTAGGGCAATAGGCCAAAGTGTGCATGACTGGCAAAAAGAGGAAAATGAATCCTCTCAAATTCTGTCTCAGTTATTGTTTCCCCAAACCCTCCCTGTTTCTTCTTGTAAACTATCAAACAAGATTATAGGTACATGAACTCCCTGTTATTTATGTACTGTATGGCACTACCAACTCTATAAAAAGTGAGCAGCTAGGCTGGTATTCCATATATCACCCAGGCAGAGGTGGGTTCCACATATTTTTACCACTGGTTCGCCGCCCGCATGCTCACTTCGCATGCCTGCACCCCTTCCATGCATGCGCCCAACATCCCATGCATGCGCCCGGCCTCCCACACATGCTGCTGGCCTTGAAAATGTGGCTAAATAGGATGGCATAGCGCTGGGGCGGGCCCACCTGTGATCTCCTCTACCATTTCACCCAAACTGGTCTGAACTGGCTGAATACCACCACTGCACCCAGGACACCGGTTCCTAAACTTTCGAGTTTGGTGGACAGGTTGGGGAGGAGAGGGGATAATTCCATGTGAGCGGCAGGAAGTGGAGCTTCGCATATGAGTGCAAGCGTCTGCTGTTCGTGCAAATGGTGTTGTGCATGCATGCACATTTACCTGTCACTTGTGCAGCCCAGTTCCAAATGGGCCATGGCCCGGTAATGGGCTCCAGCCTGGTGGTTAGAGACCCTTGATCCAGTAAGTGCCTATAGGAATTCAAAGTACTTGCACCTCCTTCAGGACAACAAAGGCTGAAAAAGACTTCCAGGGGGGCAAAACAGTGGTGGGTTGCTCCCAGTTCGGCCCGGTTCGCGCAATCCGGTAGCAGTGACGGTGTAACATCACCGAACCAGTATTCTGCGGCCGGGAGCTAGGCCCACCCGCATGCCCGTACTTACATTTCTGTGCTCTGCGCATGCACAGAGTGCTTGTTGCAAATTTTTTTCCAAGGAGAGTAGCTAGTGTGCATGCGTTGAGCGTGCGTTCGGCATGCATGCGAACTCAGCGAGCATGCGTGCGCCGATCACGTGCAAAATGCGTGCATGAAGAGAACCGGTAGTAAAGGTAAGTAGAACCCACCCCTGGGGCAAAACTATGGCATTCCTAATATTAGTGAGTATGGAGTGGCTATGGGAAAGAGACACAGTTGTTTATCCTGAACCTACATGTACAGATTGCAACAATCCCATGTTACTATCTAGTTTATCTGGATGGTACTTCTCGCATGTTACAGGCAGTCCTCAATTTACCGTACAACCACAATTCGGATCAGAATTTTCATTGCTAAGCAAGGCAAGTGAGTCACATCCAATTTTATGACTGTTTTTGCTATGGTTGTTAAGTTGATAACTGCAATTGTTAAGTGCATCATGTGGTTGTTAATTAAATCTGGCTTCCCCCATTGACTATGCTTGTCAGAAGCTGGCTGGGAAGGTGGCAAATGATGATCTCATGAACTTAGGACTCTGCAACCTGTCAGAGTTTGCAACAGCAATCAAATCCAGAAAGCACACACAGGTAACTGATTCAGCGGGATTCATTAACTTCTCTTTATATCCATAATAATACATGAAATAAATATACAATACCAAAAGTAGATTTTCCAACATGGTAGTAGGCAAAACACAGAGGAGAGAACAGTTTCAGTTTCAATTCAGCAGAGCAGACTAGTTTCAGTTTAGTTCCTTTTGCACAGAGTTACAGAGCTAAACCACGCCCAGGCTCCTAACTGTTTCCGTTTCCAAACAGCCGTCATTGGCTGACTTAGTTGCTATGCCTATTCATTGGCTGACCTTGTTACCATGTCTTCCCAGTCATGAACTTTCATACACATTGACACAACCATCATAAATACATGTCAGTTGCCAAGCCCAAATTTTGATCACGTGACTGTGGAGATGCTGCAATGTTCATAAGTGCGAGGACCAGCTGCAAGTCACATTTTTCAGAGTCATTGTAATTTCAAATAATTGCTAAATAATTTATTGTAAGTTGAGGACTTGTCAGGCACAAGTAATCAGGAGTAATCAGGAGTCAGATTCAAAGCACTAAAAGTTTATTCCTTACTACATCCACCCAAGAATCTGCTCTACTAGCAATCAAACCAAATTGATGTTAGATAAGGTCAACAGAATTCATGGGGGGAGGGGGGCAGATTTGGATCTCTTGTGGGAATGCAACAACTCTAAACTTATTATGCATTTGACCCCATTCTCTTGCTCATCTCTTATAGCAATGGTTCTCAGTCTGTGGTCTCAGACCCCTGGGGGGGCACGATGTCACAGGTGGTCTGCAAACACTTGAAGAAATGTTATGATTTAAATCTTGAGTTATGTCTTGGGAGTTCATGGCCACAAAAGGTATTTAAAGCGAGTCTGTGGTAAAGAAAAGGTTGAGAACCACTGTCCTACAGGACTATCTGGTTGGCTTAAGAGCCGTGGTGGCATAGTGATTAGAGTGCAGTACTGTAGGCTACATCTGCTGACTGCCGTCTGCCTGCAATTTGGAAGTTCAAATCTCACCAGGCTCAAGGTTGACTTAGCCTTCCAACCTTCCGAGGTTGGTAAAATGAGGACCCAGATTGTTGGGGGCAAGAGGCTGACTTTGTAAACTGCTTAGAGAGTGCTTTAAAGCACTGTGAAGCATTATGTAAGTCTAAGTGCTATTGCTATCTGTAATCACATATTTGGTATTAATTTGGTATTAACTGAAATATATTTATATATTGCAAACAATGTCCACAGTCTGTATTATTAATCATTTCAATCAGAAGAAACTCTTAACGATCCTGCCATTTGCAAAGCCTAGTTACCATAACAGGGTTTTTAACCGAGTCTCTAGTTTCCTTGGTATTTTCCCGTGTATCATCTGCTCTGCAGCTTGGTTCCTATACACGCACTGATCCTTGTCTTCTTCTTTTGTCTCCCTCTTTCCTTCCCTAAGCATGCAAACGCAAAGAGCAAGAGCCAAACAAAGATAGGAACAACTCCCAGAAGAAATCTCGTCTGGTTTTCACTGATCTCCAACGCAGAACACTTTTTGCCATTTTCAAAGAGAACAAACGTCCATCGAAAGAAATGCAGATCACCATCTCACAACAGCTGGGCTTGGAACTTACTACGGTCAGTAACTTCTTCATGAATGCTAGGAGGCGGAGTCTTGAGAAATGGCAGGATGATCTGAGCACCGGGGGATCCTCGGCAACCTCCAGCACTTGTACCAAAGCATGATCAAAGAACCGAATCTGAATTGGGCACAACTCAACTAATATCTATTTAAAAAGGAACAGATTCTTAATGGGGCCCTTCACTGGTGATTTGAAAGCACAATTCTCCTAAACCGTAATACTACTTTGCAACACGGGGCATTCAGTTTAATTTAATTCAGATGAGAATTAGGCTTTGGGGGTTCTCTCTGTCTGTCTGTCTCTCTGTCTTTCTTTCTTTCTCGTGCAGGTCAAAAATATATTCAAGGCAGACTAAGCATGTCAGAAACAGGAGGTGCTCTCTCATGCCTTAGATCAGGGGTCTCCAACCTTGGCAACTTTAAGAGCTGTGGACTTCAACTCCCAGAATTCCCTGGCCAACATGGCTGGCTGGGGAATTCTTGTAGTTGAGGCCCGCAAGTCTTAAAAGTTGCCAAGGTTGGACTCCCCTGCCTTAGATCAACTCACAGACGGTGTGATAGAGCCAAGCAAAGTTCATTATCTTTGGGGCCACAGGGAGCAGCCAACAAAATGGCACCTAATTGGACAGATTGCTCACTACCGAAGGTTCAAACCCAGCTGACCCCATCCATTTTCTAAACGCTTAGATTCTCCACACTCGTATACCAAAGCAAACAAACACGGAAATAAGCAAATACTGAGCACAAATGTTAACTAGACCTAAGAACACTGGGTTGTACTTTAGAGACTCAGGCAATGTTACGCTGAATATTTTTCAGTATCATCCAACTTAAGCCTATTTGGGCTTTTTTCTTAAAAAAAAAAAAAAGAATTGTGTCTAAGGACAAGGATCAAAGATTTGGTTCCCAGAAGCCAAATTATCAAGCACAAAAGCAATAGATGTAAACAGCTGCCTGTTCTTTGCCTGTTCTTCTAGGACGTGCTCGAAGTCGGGAGGGGGTTGTTAGTGAACATGTTGGTTTCAAGCACACTTTTGCAGGTTTTTCACAATTTCTATGTGTACATAGTGCAGACTCACACTCAGGAAGCCCGTTTAGATGCTACCACACAAAGAGCAAATGCAACAAAGATCTATGTTTTTTTAAAAAACAAAACAAAACAAAACACACACAACCACCACCAAACCATTAATTTCACCACGTCGTTATTATCCAAGTAGATTAAGGATACCTTTTTTTTGGGGGGGGGGGTTATTGCCACATAATTTTTATATTTCGATTAGTTGGTGTTTCAGCAGGAAAAAGAAACAAACGCCTTCAACTGTCTCTCACCATTGGCGCACTTCCTTAAAAAAAAAGTGTGATCCAAGCCTGTTCCATGGACGAAAAACCATCTTCATTTATCACTTCATGTCAGAAAAAAAATGCAACACTACCAAAGATGCAGGCTACTGCAAACCAAAGACCGTCATAATGTCTACACCCTTATCTCATTGCCATTTTGTTGTCATTGTCGATTTTGTCAGATCTTGCATACATTTAGCCAACAAACGTTGGTCAGACTACGGCTCTTTCAGCTCACCTTCCCAGGCAGCTGAAAGAGAGTTAGTTCCTCAAGTGAAGTAGCAATGCTAACTTTTAATCGCACTAGGGTACCTTGCTCACCTAACCGATGCATAAACACTATTGTCCTCATCAGAATTCCTATGGTCACTCAATGTGCACATTTACCAGTGAATAGCCCCTTTCCTTCGAACGCTACTTGAGTGTTCACTAGCAAGCCAAATGCTGTAATGATCCTTTAAAGACACTTGAGACTCTTTTATGTACTACTTAATCGAAACCAAAGAAACTTTTTCTGCACCTATTTCTTCTGCAACAAACTGTTCCGTTTAAGGGGGAAAAAAAAATAAAATAAAAGAAAGAAATGAATAATAATTAAAAAAAAAAAAAACCAAACCAAACAAGGAAACACGTCAGGAAAAAATAAAAAATAAACCAATGATAACACACTGTGTTTTGACAGACATCTTGGGACATTTTTAGGAAGCAGAGTTCAAAGAAAGGGTTGATAAGAAAGAAAATGAATGGAAAAGCCAACAGGATTGCTGCTTCATTTGACAACTCAGTAATCTTAAAGTTGAAGATTGTCTTTAATTTGTGCCTATGCAGTTTTTTCAAAAGAACAAGGAACAGAGCAACCGAAACCTCAACAGCTACAATACCAAAGAATGAGGATTTCTCACAACTTTTAGTTCAGTTCATTCTCTCTCTCCCCTTGCACAGCGAATAATGCTTTTAGCACCATTGATCTGTGTGAAGGTAAATGGTTTTCTGTTTCTTTTGAGCAACAACAAACCAACACACACAAAAGGGATGACTTTTAAAGTTCTTTTCTTTTTTCTTTTTTCTTTTTTTTCCCAGTTTCTGCTCCCACGTGGAATCTTCTCAGGATTCCATGAGCTCCAAGTATAAGATGTTGGGTTACTAAACTAAACCTGGAATAAAGAAGGAAAACCTCATCAGTCAAATGCTAATTTTTGAATCAAGAGGGCTATGTGATTTTTATGCTTTTGAAAATGTTCGTCTAAGGGTTGAGGGGAGGGGGGAGTTGGAGGAAGAAGTATTATCAATGTAGAAGAAATTATATTTGTATTTGTTGATACAGGAATATGTTGGAAAGGAGCCTCACGTCATACAATCTGGCCAGTGAACAATTATAGGTAGCCCTCGACTTACAGCCACGATTTAGTTCAAAATTTCCATGGCTAACCAAGATGGTCATTAAGCAAATTGTGCTCCCATTTTATGGTCTTGGTTTTGGTTTTTTTTGCCACCGTTGTTAAACGAATCACTGCCCTTGTTAAGTTAATCACATGTTTGATAAGAAATCCCAACTTTCCCCATCGATTTTGCTTGTCAGAAGCCAACTGGAGAATGTTACACACGGTGATCACATGACCCTGGGACGGTGCAACTGTCATCAGTACATGCCAGTGGCCAAGTGCCCAGATTCTGATCACATGACCATGGGGATGCTGCAAAGGTTGTAAGGTGACGATCATAAGTCACTTTTTTTTTCAGCGCTGCTATCGTTTCAAACAGTCACTCAATGAATGGTTGTCCATTGAAGGCTACCTGTAGTTGTTCAGACAGTTTGACTTAGTAATTCAAGGTGATTCATGTACTCTTGAGACATGAGGACAATCTAAGGCCTTTCTGCTAGATCAGTGCTTCCCACCTAGGAAATCATGCTTCACTTCTTAAGTTTACTTCAATTTATACCCTATTTCCCCATTCTACCATATTCTCATCTTGCCTAGCATACCTATATCATAAGATCTCAGCACTGTTCCATGTTGTTCCCATCTCACTGACCTCCAGAACTCAAGCTATAAGCCTATAAACCTTGTTCTAAAAATCCAGAATCCTGGCTGCTATTTGTAACTCATAATATGGAACTGCTGATGTGATTTCCCACCCCCATCATCCAGAACACACACACACACACACACACACACACACACACTTGCAAGTTTCTGTCATCTCCATAAAAGCAATTTTAACCTTTCCTATGGAGTAGATTTTCAGATTTGATCTACCTAATGGGATTGACACAAATCTTGCAAGTTTGATTGTGCTACACCGCCTTCTCTTTCTTTTGATTGGCCAGTGAATCAAGGAGGTTTCTGCCTGAGCGATTTCTGAATGTTATCTCATGGTTCTGGATTTTTTTTAAAAAAAATAATATTTCATCTGTTTTTGCCTTAGCTAACAGTTCCTGTCTATTTCAGTCAGTCTTTCTTGCTTACTCTCTACAAAGTTAGAGCCTTCATACCCATAGAGCAAACTGGATACAAGGGGCTTAAGAACAAAAAGATGGACTTTGCATCACATACGTGATGTTTTGGAGCAATAAATTAAGAAAAATCAGAACTTCAACAACCTGCCCCTAAGAAAGAGGGGTTTTTTTCCAGTGGAAATCTAGCCATTTTGCTGACATTTATCTGCATATAAATACAACAAATATAGGGCTGCTCAGCAAGTTGAGGGTCTTTAAGGGGTTTGACAGGGCAACACAGCTCAAAGTGAGTAGTCTCAAGACAAAAACATTGGACAATATCCAAAGCAAAACTAAAAACTAATTAAAGCCAAGATTTGAAAATGAATGATACCAAATTAGAAAATGTGAATATGATTACTCTCTTAAGTATTCCTTGTAGGAGGAAAGCCATGTTAACATGCAATGGTTAAAAAAACACCCTAGAACACCCTTTCAAACTAAATTTAATTCAGCTCCCTTTGTTAAATGCATAAAAAACCACCATCGATCGGTATTCTGTGTATTTATAATTCTCCCTTTCTGGTTGTGCTTCACATTAAAATTTGGCAAAACCTTTTGGAGGAACTGGGAGGGGGGGCTGGAGGCCTTTGGTTGTGCACTCTCTCTTACTGAAATATATGTGTTAATTCAGTTCACAAACCAAATGCTTTTTGCCTCTTTTCAAAGACAATATCTTCCCTGAAAGGGAGGGTGATAAAATATCAAAATATTTCCAGAATCTAAAAGGAAACCCCCATATCTCTTAGTCTGCTCCAAGAGACTCTTCAATTGGTATTAAAAATGATAGAAGATAGAAGAAGTTCACGATGACTCATATTATCTCAATATATGTAACATGGATATTCTGCACTGTTCAAGAGGTATTGATGCTATGCTTGAACCAGAATCTCCACATAAAAGGACACCAGAATAAATCTGTTTGAACCTGTGAGGGGAAGATTACATTTCAAATGTAATCTTTTCATGGAAAAAGGTAGAAAAGCTATCCACATTCTTCACTCCTCTACTGATTTTTAGGTAGCTATAATAAACAGAATTCCTGCTGCAAAAAAAGAATTATTTGAGAAGCCAACGTATTACAGAGAGCAAAGATGGGTATATTTAGTTTCATCTAAGTGCTCATATGTGTTAGGCGCATTAAAAAGATCTAATAAAAAATCTTACCATTAAGCGGGAAATGAAGCTTTTGCTCAGTTAACCACTGATTTTGTTCTCATTAATTCACTCTGTATCCAATCTTTAGAGGAGCAGTAGAGACAAACCCCATTCCAAAATTGACCAGATCAATTAATCCTTTGAATTCATCCGTGTTTTTAAGCACCTTTTTCAAAGGACGATATAGAATATAGTCCTTGTTGTACATAATAAGTTTTATTTTATTTTTTTCAGTCTTGTTTTAATGTTATTCAAAACAGTAGAGAGTAAGCTAGACTGACTGAGATTTCTTAAAGTGTTTGTGGCAGGCACAGGACATCCATAATTTATCCAAAGGCAGGACCTATTTGTGAAAACAAATAGGATTTTAAGACTACCACAGCTTTGGTTTCCTTCATTACTTCAGCATTATGTTAAAGCTAGGATTAGTGGTATGGAAGATGGTATGTATGTAGGGATGTACATTTTTATGTAGAATGCATTTATATTTATTGTGCATGAAGAAAGATAGCTAGATGATAGAGATAGATAGATAGATAGATAGATAGATAGATAGATAGATAGATAGATAGATAAATATTCACACATACAAACTGTAGATTTACCAGTAATCCTTACTACAGAGCAGTGTTTCTCAACCTCAGCAGGTTAAAATATATGGACTTCAATTCCCATAATTCCTCAACCAGCTTGCTGGTGGCACAATGGGTAGAAAGCAGTATTGCAGGCTAACTCTGCCCAAAGTCTGGAATTCGATTCTGACAGGAATTGAGGTTAACTCAATTCAGCCTTCCATCCTTCCAAGGTCGGTAAAATGAGGATCCAGATTGTTGGGGGGGTAATATGCTGACTTTGTAAACTGCTCAGAGAGTGCTTTAAACTACTATCAAGAGGTACGTGTTTCCCCGAAAATAAGACCCTGTCTTATATTTTTTTTGAACCCTGAAATAAGCGCTTGACCTTATTGCCATGCGCTCAAAAGCCCGATTGGGCTTATTATCAGGAGATGTCTTATTTTGGGGAAAACAGGGTATAAGTCTAAGTGCTATTGCTTAAAGCTGAGAGACACTGCTCTAGAGAAATGGTGATGTTACATCTGAGCCATCAATACTAATGTTCCAGGAAATATATAATGAACAATTGCAAGTCCTACTTAGAACCTGAGAGCTGGGATCTTTTTATTCAGTCTGGAGGCCTATTCTGGTTTTAATTTTATATGAAAAGTATTAAAATTTGAAATCTTGTTGCAATCCCAATCTAGACAGCTCTTTTTCACCCACACGGAGTCTTCCCAGTTATTCATCTTCTCTCTATCTATTATATCACAATCTCTATCCATTACATCATCTGGTCCCTACTCTAGAATTATTTTGTGTTGCCTTGTCCTGGTCAGTTATTGTCTGGTGCGGCTGCTTTCTTTGTCAGTTTTATCTAACTCTGGTTTTTTTTCCCAGGCAGGAACTCAAACAATAGCCAAGTACAAATGGGATTTTAGGAGATGGGGGACGGTATTTTTAAGCATGCTATGTGTCTGTATTGATTTAAGCATCTGTCTGCTTGCCTTGAGTACTGCCTATTTTATATGCTCTCTTTCTCAAAGGTATCACAGTGTAATAGTATCCCAACATCTCTTTTTACCTTTATACTTGGAGTTATTTTTCATGGGCACATCCAAGATGAATTCAACTTTCAAGAAACCTTGGATATTGTTTAATCATCTGTGGAGGAACAAAGAATGTGCTTGATTACTTCGGTTGAATAGCTTTATTCTCGATCTCTCTTAACTAAAGCTAAACCCAAAGACCTATGAAGGACAAAACCAGCAAAATGTAAAGCTCAGACCGACCAATGGGAATACAACCTCCTTTTCTTTTCTTTTTTTTCTTTTTAAACCCAAAACCAAACCAAGAAACAAGCAAAAAAGACAAGATGTAGAAATGACATAGCAATGGTGGGGAGGGGATTGGGGGCGGGGACCAAAATTCTGCAGCTTCTTTCTTGCTTGTCAGCATATTTAAATATTTTGTGATCTTTCTAGATGACACTTGGCCTAGTCTATATTTATTATGGGAATTATTATTATTTTTTCTTTGTTATCCTTTAAATGTTTTGCCGGTTGACTACAAAGCCTTTATTTCTGTCCTGATATGTTTGGACTATATAACCCGTTGTATTGTTGATCCGTTCTGAGATTTATTCTAATTAGGTGGGGATTCAGATCTGAAGAGTCTTAGCTCTAGTTAAGCGTTCGTTCCATAGATTATCACGAGAGGCAAACTCAGTCTGTGTACCATCGTATACTATAAATAGGAGTTTAGCTGGAGCTAAAACTGCAGGGATGGGGTCTAATTGATTGGTTTTGGTGATTATTTTGATGACATTCTTGTTTATTGTAGTTGCAATTCACCTGTAATTTGCTCCTGAGCATGTGCCATTGAAACAAGCCGATGTTGTACGTAAATATGTCTCAAATTTCAATGGGGCTTGTTCATCAGCATCTTTCAGGATTCTGCCTTTTATTTGCTAGAATTATTATTTTTTGCTTATTTAATGAACCTAGAATTGTAGTGCATCCTAGATGCAAATTGAAAGTTAGCTCAGACATTTTATTTGGGGGCAAAAGGGAATTATTGGTACAGTTTCCAGATTCTGTTACAGTTTCAGGTTACCAAAATAATAATAGCAACAACAATAGTAAAGTTACTAAGGAAAAAGAATCTCTCACATCCCTTTCCCCAAACTGAGGTATGTTTTATATATTTTAATCAGTCTCAAAACTTTATAAAATGATCAACCCTTAAGTTATTTAAATTAATTCCTCCTTTTCATCTCACTTAAAAGATAAAAGAAAAAAATAGTGAGGTATACCTTTTAATTATTATTATGGCACATAAATGCCTTCATAATATAACTTATTTATTTAACTTATTCAGCATCTACTAAAGGTGCCCTTGTATAGTTTATATTTTATTTTTTTTAATAAATCAATTTAAAGCACTACAATTTATTTGCTGTCAGAACAATAGAATTATTATTATTTCTTCTTCTTTCCTTTTTTTTTTTTTTGGGACAAGCAAGGAATATTTTGTCTAAAACTCTACATTCAGGAACAACAGGGGATTTTTTTTTTTATAAAAAAAAAAAAAACCCAAAACACTACAACACTTTGCCTGAACTTTGTGGCTTTTTAAAAACCTAAGCTGGGGGGAAAAGATATAAAATAACAACAAGCCAAAAAAAAAAAAAAGTAGGTAATTTTAAAAAAGAGAGAAACCCTTAAAGTAGCTGCTTCCAAGAATGAACTTCGTGTGTGCGTGTGTGTATGTAAAACAAACAAACAAACAAAAAAAAAAGGTTTAAAAAAAAACAGGAAAAAGGAAAAAAAAAAAACTTTCTATTTCTAGTGAGAACCAAAGAGGCTACCTCACTTGACTTTTCCATTTGTAATTTTAATCGTGTTGATGATACCAAAGATACCAAAGAATTCTTTCTCTGTGCGGTCTGCATCTTGCTTGTGCTCTTTATAGTTTTAAACATTTCCTCTTTTACATCCAGTATGTACAGCTGCAACTCAGTTACCCACCTACCCACCTGTCCCCTCTCCCCCCCCCAAAAAAAAAGAACGTTAGAGGGATCCTGCTAATTCTGAAGGAGCTGATGATGATGATGATTTATTTTTATTTTTATTTTGGTATTTCCCTTGGTCACTGCCCTTCCCGCCCTGTGTCCCTCCCCTTCTGCCGCAACCTATCAGCTTGATCTTAAGCACAGTCTTCAAGAAGAGAAATCCACTGTGATGCTCACCTATTCACCTGAAGCCCCGGTGGCGCGGTGGTTAACATGCAGTATTGCAGGCTAACTCACTCTTCACTGCCAGGAGTTCGATTCTAACCTTGCTCAAGGTTGACTCGGCTTTCTATCCTTCCGAAATCAGTGAAAGGATGGCCCAGATTGTTGAGGGCAATATGCAAATAATGCTTACATTGTAAAATCACCCAGAAAGCATTATGAGGCAATATCTAAGCCTAATTGCTATTGTTACCCACTTGGAATTGGTAGACAGGGATGGGCATGTATGCCATACAGAAACAATCCAAAGATGAAAACGGGAATCCTTTGTGCAATCCCTAGCTGATATTTGAATTAGCTCCTGTATTTTTGGCTCAATCTGGTTGGGGCCTTGCCCCGGGATTCCAAAAACTATAGAGAAAATTTTGGAGCTGCTTAGAAACATGCTTGGTGGATTCACAATTTTGGAGTTTCTACTCAAAAGATGTTGGGGAGAAAGGTCCTCAGATCTCACCCTAGAGAGCTGTAATTAGACTCAGAGTAATCAGCTTGAGCTGTAGGACCTAGGTAGATACATTTCAAATGGAGCTGGTTAAAAAAGTTACATGAAGTTTACACAGTCAGCTCCTTGATCCATCTAGCAGGGAGCTTACGGGTTCTCAACCTGTGATTTACAGACCTTGCTTGGGGGGGGGGGCTGCGATGCCATCAGATGGGGTCTGTGAAGGTTTGAAGAAACGTTATGATTTAAATCTTGAGTTATGTCTTGGGGATCCATGGCCAAAGTCCGTGGCCACAAAAAGATATTTAAACAGTGAAGAAGAGGTTGAGAACCACTGGTCTAGTGAGCTGCCTGCTAGGGGGATCAAGGAACTGACTTTTGTAACTTCTTAAACCAGCTCCCTTTGAAGCGGACTTACCCAAGTCCTACAGCTCAAGCCACTTTTGAAACTCAGCTGCAATTTTGTGGTGGGTCCTACAGGAAAGATCTGCTTTTCACAGAGGGAAGAGTGCAAGATCCGATTTGGTGAGCTATAAGTAGATTTTTGGATCTCAGCCATCCATCCCATCCCCTGGACAGGGACTTTCTTCTGCATTTATGTAGAATTAAGCAAACCTATTTTAATGGATCTGACAAAAGCTTGAGAGAAGCCACCCAGAAAGATAAAGAAAGTGTTAGTCCCTAACATTATGGCCCAAAGTTTCTACATCTAAATCTAAGATTTGTTGAAATCAGTGCAGTTTTAAGGAAGATATATTTAGCATTAGGATTACTTTAAAAAAAAAAAAGAACAGTCAGATAGGTTTAATTTTGCCATGAAGCAGATGTAATCAGTGGGTGTCCTTCAGATAGGTTCAGCTTCCACTCCAATAAGCCCAAACTCTATAATCAAGAATGGAAGCTATGTATATTTAAGACTGCATCCACACTTAGAAGTAAATAGAATTAACTTCAGTCAGTCGTGATTCAGAATATCCATGACTGGATAATTGGACTATATCTTGTTTCAGTTCGTTCAAAGTGCTTTTATGTTGCACTGCACTCAGCCCATCTGAAAGTGGAGTTTAAGGCATGAAATTCTAGCACAAGCCCATTTCTTCTTGCAAAGGGAAATGAATGGAGTGATTCACAATACTAGAATGAATAGGGAAGATTTAGCTGGCCATATATTTACATTCTGCAATTTTTGGTGCAATTCTTTTTTTTTTTCCTGCCAGTTGGTAAATTGCTAAACAAATCCCAGTCGAGGTTTCTGGGTGATTTCAAAAGGTTCATGAACCGACATAGATGCAAACACATGTAGACATACATATACATGCATGCATGCACACACATATATTCAGACACATATACATGCATGCACATACACTTAAAAATATAGTATGGCTGCTGCCACCTTAGATGAGAAGCATATTAATCTCCTGGGACAGTATACCGAAATGAGATTGCTACTCCATTCATCTCCTTTATATAGGACTTTGAGAGCATATCACTTCTGCTGACTGCCGACTGCTTGCAATTTGGCAGTTCGAATCTCACCAGGCTCAAATTTGACTCAGCCTTCCACGCTTCTGAGGTTGGTAAAATGAGGACCCAGATTGTTGGGGGCAATATGCTGACATTGTAAACTGCTTAGAGAGGGCTGTAAAACACTGTAAAGCGGTATATAAGTCTAAGTGCTATCGTTAAAAGTGCTATTAATGCAGTAAGAAGCAAGATACTGTAAAACAGATGGCTAATACAGCAAGTCTCCTGGATTTATTCCAACATGGGATAAAACGAAATTTAATACTATCATGTGAATTACGCTGAATCACTGATGAAGTTAAAAATGAACAGCAACAAAAAAGTTTGTAAAAATTAGAATCTTGTGTTTTAGATTACAATAATAATAGCAATAAATGCAGCAGTGAAACACATAAAAGCAAAACTATTGAAACAATGTCATAGACTGAACATGCAAAAAAAAAAAAATCCATAAAATACACTAAAACAGTCACTTTGGTCAATCTGTGGCCAGCTGATTAACCAAAAGGCAGTTGTGAAACAAAAGTAATTTATGTGAAAATCACATCCAGGTATCTCACACTGGATCACCGTAAAGGATGAAAGTCTATTGACCACCTATTTGGACTTCCAACAAAAACATTTAAAATGGGAACTTTAATGGAAGCTTCCCTACCAGGGTTTGGTAACAAAGAGGAGATATTAATTAGGACATTGTTTTAGCCAGCTTCAGGATAAGAAGTGGAGCAATGTCATTGGAGAAGTCAGAGGCAGAAGTAGCAGCCTATTCTAGTGAGTTTTTAATAGAATAATTTTATAGAAGAGAGATGCTAGCTTTATTGAAAAGAAACACAGTTATCTGATGACTTATTTTTCTTTTAAACCAAAGTCCACAATTATGTCATTCAGTAGTTTGCAACTGAATTTGAGCAGCATAATCATAGGGGAGGCCCTAATAACCTGTAGCTGAAGTGCCACAAGATATCACTACTACTTTTTTGAACAGCATTAGGAAACAACACATTTAACAATATGGCGGCTTTGTCTTTTATAAAGCCCATGAAACACGTTCAGCTTTTTCTAGATCTACCAGTGGTGGGTTGCTCCCGGTTCAGTCCGGTTTGCGCAATCTGGTAGCAGTGACGTTATGACATCAGACCCGGGCCCACCTGCGTGCCCGAACTTACCTTTTTTGGGTAAAACACCTGAGGTTTTTCCTAGAAAAAAGTTAGTGTGCATGCGTGGTAGCGTGCTTTAGGCAAATCACGCGCGTGCGCGTGCAGGAAGAGAACCGGTAGTAAAGGTAAGTAGAACCTACCCCTAAGCTCTACCCTGTCTTGTTTAATCCAACGGGGAGGGGAATCAACCCCGAAAGATTAAATAACTTTACCCAGTCACTAGTTTTTGAATGGTTTCCTCAAAGATCCTATAATTTTAATAACAAAAGTGATACTAGGGTGAGATTCAGGATAGCGAAATGTAAAATATCTATGGACAAACTGAAAGGTGATAATTCTCTCCTTACAGGATTATTTTTTCCCCAACAAGGTATTTGCAGTTAGAGTATGACCTTTCGATTCCCACAAAGTATGTGCTCTTCATCAACACAAAACAGCCCATCCTTCAACCTTTCGTTTTTGCCTTGACATATCCTTCCCTCTAAGGTAGCATCTTCCTCTTCTCTTGGGTCCTACTGTGCATATTTTATGGCAATACGCCTTCAATCTAGAGCTATAACGATTCTCAGGATGCCTTCCAGGGGTGGAAGGCAATGTTAGATCTTTGTATTAACTCTCCCAGTCTCCTCTCCTGCCTCTCCCACACACTTCCTGCCTTTCAAGGGAATGTCCACGAAAGGCCAGACACCCAAATACAAGAAAAGCATCAAAATTAGCAGGACTTTTTGACGGCAATTGCTTTTTTTCTATCAGACCCATGCTTCATGTGCAAAGTGTGAGTTTACCACAGGACGAGTGCCTTGCTTTAACCAAAGCAACGATTTTGCCAGTCTAGACCTCTCTGTGCTTTTGTTTTTTTTTTAATTCTTCCTGTGAATACCTCAGCGTCAACTGGGCCACCATCTTGAAAGGGGTGGCCTTATTGTACTGTGGTGCTTTGCGATGCAACCCTGCAAAGAACATGGTTTCTAATAATAATACCAAAGGTCCTTTTTCTCTTTTTCTCTCTCCTTCTTTCTCTCCTCATGGTTCCAAAGCTTTAAAATATAAACTTGGGCATGTAGGCAAGGCAGACCGCTCAATTCCTTACCGAATTTTCTCAGATATACCTCATAGATAATAGTGTTTAGAGTAATGTTATTATAGCGTATGTAATAAATTATTCACTTGTTTCATTTTGGTAACTGTGATTTAAAAGAAATTTTAAAAAAAGCTTTTTAGGTTGTGCTTTTGTAATAGACAGGAAAAAGAAAAACGGTGCGCTTAAAGTTGTATGTAAGTCTTCTTCCTTTTGGGTGTTTTATTTATTCCGGATTGGGAAAAGTTGCAGAATGAGCCCAAAGTTTACAGTTTTCATATTTTGCTGAAGAAACAATCTGTGTTAATTTGCTCTGTTGGAAAAAAAAAAAAGTATGATTATTTTCTACATTTGTGCTACTTGGTCTGAACAATTAATTGTTCTGTGTTTAACAGTGTAGTATTATAATTAGCAACTCCTATGATTTCAGTGCTATCATTTTGATGCATGAAGCAAAAGAGAAAAAAAAAACTTAGCAGTGTAAATGCATTGTGGTTCTTAATAGCAACTATATTTTTTTTTTCCATTTGGAAATAAATGTTTCCTTTTCATTTAATGAAATTTCATTTATGCATGAAGCCTGTTATCCGTTAGCAGTTGTGGAGCAGTTTTGTGTATACATGCATTTAGGCTGCGAAAACATGCACAGTTCTGTCTCATAAGGTTGAAATAGCGATTTGCAAACACGAGGCATTTCCATTTCGAATAAGCATTTGGATCAGGGCACATTTCAGAAATCAACATATGTCCGGTACATACTGAATTTGACTTATGATAGTGGAAATTAAGATGAACGAATAAAATTATCCGATAGCTCCCCAGTTTCTAAGACGAACGTTGTTTATTGTGTGGCAGTTTGGAAAAGTCACCTTTTACTGGAAATGAGTGAGCTGTGCATTTTTTCTAACACAAAAGGAGTTCCTTTGGCTTTATGGTAGATCATACCAATAACTAGCAATATAAGTTCCTATGGTTGCAAATTTATACAGTGATGGTATAAGCAGTGTTTTCCAGCATTTGCAGGGAATGACCGACTACGTTCAAATGTTACAATGATGCTCCCTTTGGGCAGGGATTGTACTAAGACAGTCAACATTTGGCACAAACCAAACTCCACCGGAATTAGCAGGGTCTGTTACAGTTGTGTTGTCTGCTGTGACTGGCAACAGACTGTTTGGATAATTCAGCCTAAACACATCGCACACACTCGCACACACACACACACACACACAAAACCCAGCACAGTTTTAATGGTTGTTCATCTACCTTGCCTATGCAATTGGATCTTGGTTCTCTAGCATGTTTGAAGAGTGTTTGTTAAATGTTCTATTTTACTTTCCTCCTCCATAAGGAGTCGTTTTAAGACTTTTGCCAACAATGTACAGTATCCAGGTCTATAAATTAAGATTTTAGCTATATATTGGGGAGCAGTGAAGAATAATGAAGAATATTATATTTATCTGGTGAGACTTTGCTGATTCGAGTTTTCTGGATGCAAAAGAGAGAGTCCCAAGGAGCTTTTGGTGAAGCAGTCCACTGTCTGGGGAGTGAAGCCCCAGGCTGGCCTAAGAGATGTAGATGTGATAGGCTGCTTCCAGGGACAACCCATATTAGGAAGATTATTTTGGATACTTGTCTGAAAAATAAGAGTGCATTGTCAAAACGTTTGTGACTTAAAGAGTGTATACCTGCACCACACTGCCTACCATACTAATGCACATTTGAACCAACCTGAATGATCGGAAGCTGATTTTTAAGAGAAATTTGAAAAGCAAATGGATATATCCTTTATAACTGGGCTCTCACCAATTCAAATTGTAAATTTAGGCTCTCGTTGATCCAAATTGCAAACTTTCTTCCTAAAACCTACCTGTTCAACTGCACCATAAAGCCAAAAAAACTGCTAAGTACACTTTACTTTGTCTAGGAGGGTGCAACTTAGGAATTAGGGCTGTGTGGAAAACAGCAATCTGCTATACAAAACAGTATCCAGCCTGAACATCCGTAGTGTGTTTATATGTCTTTTGTCATTAAGAATATACTGGACGTGTGCTTACATTAGTGCAAAAGAGCATATTTTTTATTTGGCCTTATAATAGTAGATTGTGATAAACAAAACTTTGTACTATGGTCTGTTTATTTTTGTTTTCCTATTTATCTGCCAAAGATGGTAATGGATACAAGGATTTTAAATAGGTTTTTTGTAAGACAGTTAATGATTGTAATAGTGTTAAAAACTTCCCAAAAGCTTTATATGTTCTTCCGCAATAAGTAAACCAAATATTTCTTTCAAGTAAGATCCAGTTATGCTAAAAACAGATTCAAGAACCATAATTCTTAACCAAAATGCAGTTGTTGCAATGTTTGCATACTCTTCAAATGCATTTTTATTCTTTCAATCCAGAGGAAATAAGGGGTATGAGAAAATGGCCTAACCTGCAGCTTGGAAGCAAAGAATAGGTGGCCCAGCTTACTATGTTTTTGCCAAGAATACTTGTAATTTAAGGTATATTTTATAATGCCATTATATGTCTTGGGGTTTCTGTTTTTGTTTTGTTATTTCTGTTTTTTATTTTTTAATTTTGTGAAGGTGATATGTTAAATCGCGTGTTCCAAACAAATAAAGTAGCTACAGAATGAATGTTATTTTATTATTAAATGGTTTTTACTCAATTATTTGTGCCAACAGACATCCTTTACCTTAATAACAAATTACTGTATATGTGTCAAAGTCTTAATTTATAGTTCTTGATGTGAAAAATAAAGAGAAAAACACATATGGTTTGTCAAAGTTGAATAAATGAAGAAAAGTCTGCATTTTTTTTTTTTTTGCATCCTTGTGCAATGAAGCAGGATTCTCTCAGATTTGGGTTTTGAAGTTAGAAGAAAAGATATACCATATTTTTTGCAGTATAAGATGCTCCGGACTATAAGACGTAGCTACCTTTTCTGGGGAGGAAAACAAGAAAAAGAAATCTGCCTCTGCCTTCCAGCAATTTGCCCAGGGGTGAAATCTAAATTTTGTTACTACCGGTTCTGTGGGCGTGGCTTGGTGGGCGTGGCAGGGGAAGGATAC
>JANHFM010005923.1:15551-34351 GCA_032468115.1 Grayia smithii | reverse complement strand
AGCTTTAACACACACACACACACACACACACATATGAGAGAGAGAGAGAGAGAGAGAGAGAGAGAGAGAGAGAGAGAGAGAGAAAGAGAGGGAGTGGAAGAGGGAGAGAGGAAGATATTGAGATATATATTGAAAAACTCCAGTGAACTAAAATTCTATTCTATTCTGTTCTGTTCTGTTCTGTTCCATTCTGTTCCATTCTATTCCCCATTCCATTCCATTCCATTCCATTCCACACTGCAACCACCAAAAATTTGAAGGCCTATTGTAAGTTCTTTCATTTGGTGCCATCATAACTTCGAATAATTACTGAACAAATGGTGTAGCTCAAGGAATACCAGTAATGGACAGTATAAGTATAGAATTGAAAATTTGCTATAAACATGGGCAAATCTAGTTTCCTTGTGTCTTTCTCATTATTTACATCTACTTTGTTATTCATTGTTTGCTCCATGTTTTTCTGGCAAAGTATGACGACTGTGGGGAGATCATAATTTTATACCAATATTAATCTTAAATGGTTTCTGATGAATTCCAGGTATGAAGTTAATATCTGATGTATTACAAATTATTCCTGGATCTCAAGAAGAATGTAGAAAAGTATTACAGAATGGAGAATTGTTGATAATTTCACCAGGAGGAGTACGGGAAGCATTATTCAGTGATGAAAATTACACCATTATATGGAAAAATCGTAAAGGGTTTGCTCAAGTGGCCATTGATGCAAAAGTGGTAAAGATTGTATTGGTATAATTGGATAATACTAAAACTGTTTTTGTGTGTCATGCCTAGAAATTAGATAGTTTTTGACTTATGACTAATGGAGCCTGTCCATTATGGGCATAAGTCCTAATGGCCGTAAAATAAGTCAGTTGTGTGACCCACCTGATTTTATTATCTTTTTTGAGGCAATTTTTAAGTGACCTGTAAAGTGACTACCACAGCTGTTAAGTGAACACAGTGGCTGCTAAGTGAACTATTGATGCCATTTTGCTGAAAAATGGAAATAAGTGCCGTTTTTGTAAAATTTGGTCACTGCAGTGAGGATGGGGCGAATGGCACAACTTTGAATCTAAGTTGTAACTAGCCCCATGGTAAGTCAGTCTTAAGTTTGAACAGTCACTAAATGACCAATCATAAGTAAAGGACTACCATTATAACATTTATAACATTTCTGGCAATACAACGTTTCTGGAAAATTTTAAGCAATAGGAACCAATCTGATGGAAAGAGGGAGAGTCAGTGTGGTATAGTGATTTTTGGACTTTGGACTGATAAAGTCAGTCTATCCTCACAGATTTTATCACAGACTGATAA
Organism: Grayia smithii; assembly: GCA_032468115.1. Taxonomy (NCBI): domain Eukaryota; kingdom Metazoa; phylum Chordata; class Lepidosauria; order Squamata; family Grayiidae; genus Grayia; species Grayia smithii. The sequence goes on along the minus strand of JANHFM010005923.1, from coordinate 33,034 downwards.
AGTCAGTCACAGATTTTTGGGTCAATTAATACTCTTTTATGTTAATTTACCTTTCAATAGCAATATCACTTTGAATTATATAGAGCTTTGCAGTGCTTTACAGCCCTCTCTAAGTGGTTTACAGACTCAGCATATTGCCCCCAACAATCTGGGTCCTCATTTTACTGACCTCGGAAGGATGGAAGCTGAGTCAATCTTGAGCTGGTGAGAATTGAACTGCCAAACTGCAGTCAGCCAGCAGTCAGCAGAAATAGCCTGCAGTACTGCATTCCAACCACTGCACCACTATAACTATATCAGGGTAGTTGTACACTTAAAAATGCCTCCCTGGGCTCCTGTATAAAATGAGGTATATACTGTAAATCCATATAATTCAACATGAATTTAAACACTGCAATACTTATTTTTAGAAACTTTTATGTATTTAAAAAGATTTTAACTTTATAAAAAGGAATATTTGTAATTTTGTTTACTCCTAAAATTTATGTGACAGTTGAAATATATACTTTTTAGATTGCATATTTGTTGATTTAGTTTATTTTAAATTTTGTTTAAACTGGAGATCTTTAAGGAACATAGCTTCTCTTCATTTTTGTTAGTTTAAGAAGCAGGCAAGAAAAATCTTAATGTTGAAAAACATGTAATATTAAAAAAGTAATGTATTTTTAGTTTATATGTTGCAATATCAGAACTGTTAAAGGCAGGCAGGAGAGAGACATGCAAATCTCAGATTGTATCTATATTTTTTTTCTGCATTACAAAATCTGGGGTATCAGGTTTTATATACTCTGATTCTTTTTAAAAACAATTTCTGAGAATTTTCAGAAACTGCAATGTAACATGTTTCTTGAACACATTCTTTATTGGTTTGGCACGCTTTCTTACCTAAACCATTTTAATTTACATTTTAATCATTTAATGCATGATTTAAAAAAGAAACAAAAATAGTCCATATCATTTTTCAAAAATTCTTCTGAAAAGTTCTTCAACTTTTCAAAAAAAAAAAAGAATTTAGCCCAAAAAAATGGTTTTGGTGTTAGGAATGGATGGGACAGGGGCTATTTTCTAGTCTGCTCCACTGTTTGGCATTTTTTGCCAAATAAAAGCAGCTCAAGAAATCTTTCCATAATTGTTTAAAAGAGTCATAACTGTTTATACATTAAAAAGGGCAAGGGGACAATGCATCAGTTCAGATTTCTCAATAAAATTTTTCCATAATATTTATATAAATACTATGGCATTATGTACTGTGGTAATTTTTACTTAATACCAAGTTAATGCTAATTAATAACTGACACTGAATAATTCAAATACATGTACTCCCAGATCAATGTAGGGCTTCTGTTATATTTCCTCTAATTAGTATGATACTTCTGCAGGCCACAAAAAGCAGATTCTTCTGATGGAAGTAAATTAAGAAAAATACTGTAATTTCTGAATGTTTATTTTCATCACTATTTTTTTCAGCCCATCATTCCTACATTCACACAGAATATTCGAGAAAATATTCGAATAGTTGGAGGACAAATAAGTAAGCAACTTCAGTTTGGGCTGTTTTGTATTAAATCTGTGATTACATTTTGTTTCTTCAGATTAGAGCTTGTTTTGGCTACATTTTTTGCCTATAGTGGTGGACATGATTTAAATAAAATGCTCTGGTGTTTATTACCATATTCTAATATATAAATAAATTGGTCTGTTCTATAAAAGAAGCTGTTGTTTTTTCTTTTATATTTTGTCTTTCTCTCACAGCTCAAAGAAACATATCTGGATTTCCTCTCTTTTTATTTCCAGATCAATAGTGTTGTGGAATATATGAATTTATGTCAGTCCAAAGTTGCCCAGCAATCTACATGAAGGACAGACCTAAATTTAAGTACTTCAGATGAATTAAGTTCATCTCCTTAACCTGCATTACATTACTATATGTGGGCATATAGTATTTAACAATTTTTAACCATTTTTTGAGGTTTGATATTTCTCCTTTAAGAGATTACAATTTGGGGAAAAAAACATTGAAAACTCAGTTACAAAGCCAGATTAGTATGGTAGTTAAGGTGCTTGACTAGAATCTGGGACATTATGAGTTCTACCCTGTTTCCCCTAAAATAAGACATCCCCTGATAATAAACCCAATCGGGCTTTTGAGTGCATGTCAAGAAGGCCAAGCACTTATTTCAGGGTTCAAAAAAAATATAAGACAGGGTCTTATTTTCGGGAAAACACGGAACTATTCTGTTATCTTCATTCTTACAATTGACTATGGGGATGCTGCAGTGTCCCTTTCTTTCCCCTTCCCCCACTCCATCCTGCTCTGACAGGACTCTGCAACACTTGGGCTTGTTCCTTATGGCTCCTGGAAGCAGCTGCCATTTTCAACACTCCAGCAGTTCCTTTTGGAAATGGTAGCAGCTTTTGGATCATTCTACCCTGATCAGCTGCCATTGGGGGGTTGCAAACCCTCTCCTGTTTCTTATTAAGCTTTGGGAACCAACCCTGCATGTTAAGGTACAGTTTCAGGATTGGCTTCTCAAAACCTTTCCCTTGCTTAACCTTTCTCTCTCCCAGAAAGCCACATTTCTTCAATAAATATATCAATAAAAGTTGGGAAGGAAAGATTTCTTGATCTTTTCTTACTCTCCCCCCCCCCCCCTCAAATTAGGTGCAGAAGCTAAACTCCCCGCCTCTGCTTTCAAATCTATATACCTTTTAGTTTAGGCAAGAGCCCAACACGTACAGCAAATAGAGTATTTGGAGTTTTTTCCCCTTTAAGGACCTTTAGAGTCCTAGCTGGAACCTAAAGGCAGATTTGAGGAGTCCTAGATAGGATAAACGTTTTGAGCTCAATGTGTTCTAGAGATACCAAGGAGAGGGGCAGCTTGCTCTAATTCTATGGAGCTTCCAGAAGTGGTTTATGGTAAAAAGTAACTGCAACGAAGGTGGGGAAGAATATGTGGAACCCCAAGGGGTATCTCAGGGTTGGGGAAGGCCTTGGGGATGCCCAAAAGTAGGTGGGCAAATACCTGTACATGGCCTCCCAGAATCTCCCCCAAACCTGACACACCCCACTTAACAACCTTTGGATTCATTTAAGGAATGCAGGGGTGACTTGTCATTAATTGAGGCAGTTCATTTAATATTCATCCTGACTTCTAGCCCTAATTGGCAAGCTCCATTGCATTCATAACTCAAGAATTAGTTGACTTCCAGAAAACTGTCATATCTTTACCTTGACCCATTTTTTTTAGCCTTATTTGTCACTTTTGGTTCCTTATTTCTTCAGTATTATGCATTAGTTCTTTTAAATTAAACTAGAGATGATGTCTTGCATGAAGACCACTTCCAAACTTGTCCGAGACCATTCCACATCAATATAACAACTAATTGCAAGCACTGCTTCTCATTGAAGTTACTTCTGTTCTGATCTCCACTCATTTCACTAGTTCCTAGTTTTTTAGCTTAGCATCTTTTAGCTTGGCAGTTATTCTATAACATTTTTACCAAGCTGCCCTGCAGCTTTAAATTCCTAATACACAGCTGAAGATGACACTAGAACCAGACAAGGTGTTCAAATTTGTGTCAGAAAGCAACTTTGTAGAAATTTGTGAGTGTATTACTACTGCTCAGATTTTTTTAAATTGAATAAGTGAGTAAAAATATATAATTGTACCTAATGCTATTAATCCCTCTTTTTTCAAATAATCAGAATTATTAAGATCGATATATGAGTATCTTCGTTGGCCAATATTTCCTCTGTATGGAAACTTTCCAGTTAAACTACAGACATATTTTGGAGATCCTATTCCATATGATCCAAATATAACAGCAGAAGAACTAGCCAAAAAAGTAAGATTTTACTTTCAAAGTATTAATAGATTGATCCCAACTTATTGGGCTAAAATAAAGACTCCCGGATGAATTGCTGAGATACTTTCAATGTATATTTTATCAATGGATGTTCAAAGAAAATTTTTATGACTCAGATAATGAATCAAAACACACAAATCTTGATTGGGATAAACAATACCAAAAAGACAGATTCAGATGAAAATTAAGCTAATAAAAGGTTAGCGAATTTCTGTCAGTATCTTCTGATTTATTTTCTAGATAAAGTTCTCAATTACAAGGTATTCTTGTGTTTTATTCACTATTTGTGTTGCAACAGTATTTCCAGTTTTTTTTAATTTCCACCTGGAGTTGTTTCTTAAATGCTTAATAGGTATCTCATTTTAGTATAAATATTTAGATACTGAGTTTAAATGTTTTTTATGAATTGATTCTGAACTGTTTGGAATTATTTTTGTTTTGGAAGGTAGCATATAAATTAATGAGTTCATTACAAAGCAAAAAATATAGTATATTTTACAGGTCAGTCAGATAAAACCAAAAGTACTCTAAGACGTTTTACATAGCATAAAGATTTTTCTAGAGCCCAAAGAATATCAGTTATCAATGGCATGAACATGACACTCAGCAGTCAAATGCCATTCAAAAGTTATAGAACATAGAATAATAGGATTGGAAGGGAATTTATAGTTCTTCTAATCCAACTTCCTTCTGAATAGGAAAATCTTTACCATTTTGGGCAAATGGCTGTCTCTTTCTGAAAACCTCCAATGATTTCTAAATGTAAGCAATTCCACTGATTAATTGTTTTCACTATTAGGAAATTTGTTCTTAGTTCTAAGTTGGTTCTTTCTTTAATCATCTTATATGCTTTTGCAAACTTTATTTTAAAAAAAATACAAACGACATGGACAATTACACATCATTAGGGAAAATTCAGTGATATTGGAACCATTATAAAAAAGATTTAGCCTGTAAGGTCTCCAGTCACATTAGTCTTAGAGCCTCAAGAAACTTTTGAATGGACTAGAAGTGATACGTCCCATCCTATCTACAGTTTTATTTTATTTTTATTTTTTTTGCCAGATTCACATATTTGCCAGATTCATATTTTGCCATATTTTGCCAGAATATGTGGAATAGAGTATGAAACTGTATGAAATCTTCTAAAATTAACTGGTTACCTTTCATAGATTAATGACTTGGTATTTTTATCAAGCATATATGAAAGAATACAGAAGAATACATTAATACAGAATTAATGTTCTCAGAACAGTTTGATCCTACATATTTCTCATTGCTCAGTGGAGGTTGGAGTATCAGAATGCCTTGCCATTCAGCAGAGGGAAGAGATTCCTTTTTAACAAACAAAATCTCAGAGCAGCCCAGGATCAGCCTGGCTGAAATCTATTCCTTCTGTTTATTATTTGATTTTGTAGTGCTTAAAGACTAGGTTGTAGGATGAAAACTAATTTCCATACACAGATAAAGTAAAGGCACATATGTGCTAGTTGTTCCCGACTCTAGCGGGCAGTACTTATCTCCGTTTCAAAGCTGAAGAGCCAGCGCTGTCCGAGGACGTCTCCATGGTCATATGGCCAGCATGACTAAATGCCAAAGGCGTAAGGAACACTGTTACCTTCCCACCAAAGGTGGTTGCTATTTTTCTATTTGCATTTTTATATGCTTTTGAACTGCTAGGTTGGCAGAAACTGGGACAAGTAACAAGAGCTCACCCTGTTATGCGGCACTAGGGATTCAAACCATTGAACTGCCGACCTTTCGATCAATAAGCTTAGTTCACCTGAACCCCCGCATAACAGAGCTCTCTATATTTTGAATTTGTGTGGATTTGGTAATTTTAGGGTTAAATTATTAAATGTCTGATTAATATTATATTATAGTTTGAAAAGTATTCATTGTTGCTTTTGATTTTAAATGTTATTTACCACTGAACGATGCAATAATATTGAATAATTTATATTTTTCTCCCCTCACAGGCAAAGAATGCACTACGGTGTTTAATAGACAAACGTCAGAAAATACCAGGAAATGTGTGGAGAGCCTTGATGGAACGAGTTGTAACAGAGAAACAAGACAAATGAATAACTTTGGCAAATCATTGTGAAGATATTATTCGAACAATATTTTAATGTAATGTATTATTTAAGAATTATTACAATACTTTTTAATTTGCTGTGCAAATGTATAATTTTATTAAAAAGTAGACTTTAAAAGTAGCCATGTATGGCACAGGAAAGTACAAATAGTCCTTGACTTGCAACAAGTGTGCCCAAAATTTCCAATGCTAAGCAAGACAGCTAAGTGAGTTTTGCTCTATTTTATGACCTTTCTGCCAGATTTGTTAAGTGAATCACTGCAGTTGTTAAGTATATCACACGTTGTTAAGTGAACCCACTTTCTCCCATTGACTTTGCTTGTTGGAAACTGGCTGGAAAGGTTACAATAGTAATCACATGACCCCAGGACAGTGCAACTGTCATACATTCCTGCAAAAAGCCAAGCAATCAAATTTTGATAACGTGACCATGGCAATAAGTGTGAAAAATTGTCATAAGTTACTTTTTCCTGTGCTGTTGTAACTTTGGACAATCACTAAATGAATGGTTGTAAGCTGAGGATTACCTGTACATCTTTTAATATTAGTACAACTGTTTTTTACAAACATAAAACTATAGTTTAAAAAGCACAATCCTGATTTGGAATAAGATATAAAAATTATTTTTTAGGTTTTTGGAAATGTATCAAATTTATAGTTTATTTCTAGTATGTAAGCTTTAACTGTTTTGGACTAAATTTGATACTTTTCTTAAAATTTGGGTTTCTTTTCTGTTCCATGTATTCTCCAGTATGGTAGAGGTTCTCTTTAATTTCTCTATCAAATCAGACTGGTATTGATTCCTTTTTTATGAAAAGTATTTAAATTGTATTAATAGGATTGTACATAAAAGGCACCTTGGGTTGACTATAATTTTAAATAATTTTAAAACTTGAAATACCATTTAATCTGATGCCTGTATTAGACACAACTGGAAATATAATTTTATTAGAGTTTGTTCAGTTTAGGAGAAAAATGTGGTTGCAATGCAGGTTATACCTGGACTCTGTAATCCCTTGCTTTGGGGTGGGATTGGGACAAATGAATGGAGCTGAGCATTTACTGTCCAGATGCCTTTTCTTGATGCCTACATGGAATTGGCAGCAGATATTTTCTCTTTTGAGCCCTGATAGAGAAACATCTGTTACTGCCTAGGATTAAACTCTCAACCATCCAAGCAGGAGGCAAGTGACTTCACCTCTAGGCTCTTTTTAAAGATGTTTTTAATGTGTTTAATTTCCCTTAAGACATTAAAAAGAAATTGTGCAAAGCAAATTGGTATTGTGACCTTTTGATAATTATCATGGCAAATTGTACCCAGGAAATAGTCACTACTGTAATGATTTGTGCAAAGTGTTAAAGAGATAGAGCAGTAATCCAACAGGTAAAAAAGAGACCAATTTAGAAAAAACATTTCTGTTCTGTTAAATTTTTAACAGTTTTTAACAGTTATTTTCTGTCAGGATGATTATTTAATGTTTGGATTATTAAAGTGTTTGTAAGGCACTTCCAGGAGTGAAATAAGAAACTGATATAAATATCTTGAAATCAGGGTTATCATTACTGCTGGATATTGGTTTTTTTTTTTTTTAATAATGCTTTTAAATCACTTAAATTGTAGTAACATATTGAAATGTTTTATTTTAAGAATATTTACAAATATATTTTAGTTACATTATTCCATATTGTTTTCTTTATTTCTATATCATGTGATGTAAAATATCTATTGAATAAAACTGAAATAACTACCCTGTTTTCCCCAAAATAAGACATCCCCTGATAATAAGCCCAATCGTGCTTTTGAGTGCATGGCAATAAGGTCAAGCGCTTATTTCAGGGTTCAAAAAAATATAAGAGAGGTTCTTATTTTTGGGGAAACACAGTAGAAAATATCTCCTTCATATTAAATTAGTAATTAAATTAATTACTGTGTGCATTCTATTGTTCTTAAGTGTTTTTTTCTTGAATACCATATTCATTGAAGAAAAAGACCATATACATAAAACAATAAAATGGAGGCAAGTAAGAGTCGAGATGGATCATAAATGAAATAAACAAATAAACAAACAATAATACACAGAATTATTTGTTTTCAGTAGTATTAAATACTAGGGCTTGGAGAGCCTTTAAAAGTGTTGTTTTTTGATGCCTTACGTGTCACTTCTAAAAGTAGACATTAAAAAGTCATTGTCTGGAAACCTCAAATGGCTGCTTTAAAAGCTTTTTCCAATTGTGTCTGTGTTCCAGGGGAAATTTTTTGTGTGTTGAGTAAAACTTTGAAAGAGTTGCACCATATCTTCTGGAATACATTGCTCCTTCAAGTGCTTTAATGGTTAGATACTTCAGTGGAAACCAGGACTAGCTAAACCAGCGAATATTTCAGCAACAATACTTCAGTGAAAACCAGGACTAAGTAAATCTTGCCAGAACTTTTTATATAAAAGTGATGGGAAATATAATACATCAGAGTCACCATGCACAAGGGGCTTCCACTTTGACTCTAGCCTGGGCAGGTATGCTTTGAATGGGCTCTGAGTGAATGTGTGAGAGAGACGGTAACACTTTCAGTTCAGAAAACAAGCACTGAACATTGTAATCTGCATTTGCTTTGTATTATGAATTTCTAGATAAGTAAGAACAAAAAGAACTAATGACACACAGGTTTTATAAAAACCCTTTTTTTTTTTTCATGTGACTCGTGGATAAATCAGAACAGCAGGGTTAGACTAAACCTTGCTGCAAACCATATAAGAACATTATTTTATTATTTTGTCATGCACATAAGAACAGGCACCATCATTTATTAGTTTAGTCACTATCATGATTATGATATAAGTGTAAGCACAGCCTTGGCAGGCTGACACTTCAAAGAACAATGTATCTCAATGCCAACAAAACAGCAGTAAAATGTATGTTATTGGAATGTTACAGCTAGAAGTGAAATTATCAAATGGTATCCCAGCTTGTAATTAAGTCTGCCATAGTTTCTTACCTATTTTTTTTAAAAAATATATTCTTTCACAGCCTGTAACAATGGGAAAGATGAATTTCATCATCTTTATTTTGAAGAATTCCTTTGACAGAAAATATGCCCCATAGCCAATAAAAAATGAGGTCTGCTGTAGCCAGAACTTTGCTTGGAAGAGTCTCATGTATCTCGAGGGGAACAAAGCTATGAAGTGAGTGTACACTCACATTCCTACAACCCTAGTGTGGAATGACCTAAAGATCAAAATATCTACCTACCATTTGCACAGAATTGTAAATAATGAACTCATATACAGGTTCTTGGCTATTAAATATACATGCCATATTTATTATTGCATATTTAATTAAAATGAGGCATTGTTGATGGCACAAGAGGCTGTTGGAAGTTCCTAGAAAGAAAAAAGTTACCTAGTTGCCCCCTGAGAGCTAGGAAAATCTGCCCACCAAAAGTTAAAGTGTGTGTTGAGGAAAATGTATTCACCCAATCAAAGCTGCTGATGCAAAAACATTGAGGGGACACAGGCAGGGATGGGTTCCACTTACCTTTAATACCGGTTCGCAATGGGAGTGCACTTTGCTCATGCACACGCGCTTCTGCAAATGCGCAGATAGTCCGTGATGATGTCGGGGTGGGTGGGCGGAGCCTCCTGCCATTACCACTGGTTCACAAGAACCGGATCGGACCAGGAGCAACCCACCACTGGACACAGGGAATACTTATTTTGAAACTTTAACCCAGAGCTGACTTCTTTACCTCTGCACAGAAATAAACATTTTTATATGTTCCCATCCACCGTTGTGTGATTATTGGTTAACTCGCACCAGGTGAAATGAACCACCCATTTGGGCTGGGCCAACATTGTGGTAAAAAAATCTCCACAGTGTCAGTAAAATGACCACAGTGTACTTTATTTAATGATTTGGTACTTCTTGTTGCAATAAAATAAAAAAAATCTACAAAATCCAAATATATAAAATTTTTCAAGTTTTCTTTTAAAGTTTTACAAGAAAAATCAAGTTGTATTCAAAGAAATGTTTAAGTATGAAGCACTACTTTGAATTTCATTTCATCACAAATTGTAACTTACTTAACAGACCAAAAGAACTATGGTACTGTAGTACACCAAATACTTCACACACTGTGTTCTTTACTATAGCACATTGAACCACTGTCAGTGCAAGGCAATGGTCTCTAGCCAATCAAGACACTCTTCACAATCAGGACTCAAAAGGAATGTTTGTATACATGGAGTCTGAATATAGGTATTTACAGGAAGGATTTCTGTTCCGTTATCTATTTGAGTCTTCATTTCAAACGAAATACCAAGTACATTTGTACAATGTTTACAAGTCATAGCACAAAAACTGTCATGAATATCATTCAACTCAAGTCACTGTGCTTGAGGGAAATATATCTACATGGTTCCCATAAACATAAAGATGATCTGATAATGGTAACTATTGAGTAAAAGCACAGTTACAATTAGCACAATCTGCTTAAAATGCAAGTTTACAACAGGAGCTGAGAAATTATTGGCCATTTTCTAGTCTGCAAAGGGTAACTTTTCATTATTTTTTTCTGGTATTCTTATAAGTAGATTATTGATACAGGATAAACAAAGTGAGGGGAAACCCTTAATTTATAAATAGGAAAAATACAACTCTTAAGACAAAGTAAGCATATACAAGCAGCTTATATGGGTTGGTTCCTTGATATTTGAACTGCATGTCATAGACTCACACTCCTAAATCAGCTATATGGATACTGAGCCAAACATCAAAATCTAGTAATCCAGATGGAGGACACAGTGAGTTCTGATATCAGCATATTCCTGTTATTTTTTTTTTAAAAAGGGAGAAAAGCTGTATGCTTTTGCCACCAAGTGGATGAAGAGTGGTATGATTTTGGACTTGGCTCAAGTTTCCATTTCAGGCCCAGCAATTAGATGCAACCAGTATTTTCTTTCTTTACAAAAGATATAAAATAAATACAGAAACTGGTCTGCCAGAAAACATCATCATAAATGCTTCACGGTGAGGAAGTGTGTTCCATAATCCTTAATGATCTAGGGTGGGTCTTTTCTCTCCCCCAGATTATTCTTTCTAAATACTAATAGGTATAATTTTGAAAAATATTTTGTTTTCCAAATGTTGTAAATTGTAAAAAGAATGAAAATTAAAGCTTGCTGAGGTAGTCTACTGTAAAAAAAACCCACAGATTTTAAACATAGCTAGACAAATAGTGGTATAAATTTCCAACTCTTGGAAATGTAGTTGATCAACAATAAAATGGCTTTGCATTATTAGAATTTCACAAATAAGCAAAATTAATATATTAAGCCCCATCTGTTTTCTGCATCTCAAATGTTTTTAACATTTCATAAGATCCCATCTAGGTCTTGTCAATTTTTCTTAGAACATGCCCTATATGCAAACATGTACTGTAGTGTAGTCTTTCTATTAGAGTCATCCCATACCAATATAGTGTATCTTTCTTCAAGAAACAAAAATGGAAAAAGAACAATATGATTTTCAGTACAAAGATGTTGTGGTACATATGCATGTTCTTACAGATATTTTATAACAGCAAAATGCATTATGCCTTTTAAGGTTTCATTTTGGTTACAGAATTCATAGCTAATGGGAACAGTGACCATACAGACTGAAATTCTTGAGGCTGAAATTCAATCTATCTGGAAAGGCATCACGTCAGACATTTCAATATAAGGTAACAAAAATACAGTAATAGAATAGTGGTAACATATCAAATTGACACTTCCATTTGAACCAGCAATTACAAGATAATGCCCATTTAGTAGAGCTTTGGCAGAAATTCCCACACATTTTCCAGAAAAAAATATATGTATGTAATTGACATAATCTTCAGATGTGGAACAAACTCTATTTCAAAGGTATTTTGAAATTTTTCTATCCATTTTATTCAATAGAATCACTAGGACAAATATTGGGGAACACTGCACAGGGAGGATAAAGAGTTTTCATTCACTTCATTCACTTTCAGTTCATTTTCCATTTTACTGAATTTCCCTTAATTTCTTCCATTCTATATTCTGGGCTTGCTGGTGGTCAGCTTCAGCTCTGGTCTTCGAGGATTCTGCTATGTCTCCTCTCATATTAGCCCTTTACTGTTAGGAATGCCAACATATATATGCCAACATATATAAGCCATTAAAAAGCAATAGTAGTGCCATGCATCTCATCAACTCTGAGTAGCAAAGATACTGCCCTTACAAGTTCACACTGCAAAATCATAGCTTCTACCAGCTGAAAGCAGCTCTATCATCATGGCCATGCAAAGAATGAGTATGCTAATAGTGAGCCTATTTGTATTAGAGGATCCAGGAAGGTAATGGAAGCAGTCATACAAAGTTTATTATTCGTTTTGTTTTTCATTAAACCTATATACTACTTTTGCTTTAGGAACCTCTAGCCCTTCAGTTTTATTGTCACAATAACTGAGTCCATGAAGAAAGCACAACTAGGTTATGATTCTTATTGTGTTTTAACTAGAAGCTTGGGGTAAGGGGAACTAATGTCTAAGCAACTTCATGGAAAGCTGCAGTCTATGGTAAACGACAAAAAAAGTTACTACTTTTACATATTCTGGAAACCTGCTGTAGAATTCCTGGAAACAGAGGCCACCATCAATCACTGTTGGAGAGAAAATGTGGTTTGTTGGTCCTCCATGTATCTCTGTATGTAAAGAGCTTAAGGGTTCACCATTGCCTGTTATCTTCTTACATAGCAACCAAAGGTGGAAAAGAGCATTTCTGAAGATGGCAGAGAAGATAATGCAATTATTTCTTTATCAGAGTATTTCAGGCAATAATGCTTTCTTCAAGACTAGCAGTGAGGCTTTCACCATGTCAATGGAGCCAGAGGTAGATGTATTAAAGACAAGAAATGGGGCTGAGGAAGTAAACTTGAAATTGACCTGGCTTGATTTGGAGGGAGTATTTTTGACAAAATCAAATATTTGAGCAAAACTACATTGATGTAGCCATTTGTCTGTTAGAAACTGTACAATTGTACAGCTGCTTATACTAAATAATACAAATTTCCTGGTCACATTATGACTGGCTTTCTATCTTCTGCAAACATAGTAAGAAACTTTCAATTTTTTAAAAAAAACATAGTTGAGATTGAAAAATAACCAAAACAAAAATAATTGGTGAAGTGAGATCAGAACTATTGCTGATGCAGTTGAGGAATTTAGACAACTTGCCCGTGTACTTATTCTACCAAATATGAATAGTAGAATGAATGAAAAGATGTTTTTATAAAACTCAAATTAGATACTATTTAATGATTATCTTTCTAAGACAGAAGGAAAGGGTTACATTTCTGTTCAGCCCCTTATATGATGTAGCAAACTGGGGAAAGTTAACTTAGCCCCAAACCATTCTAGCATTGTCAGAACAAAAAAGTATCCCAAGGTTGACTCCATGCAAGATGTTAATACCCCCGTCCCAATCTAGTTATATAGGTTATACAAACGGGACCATTGTATGTCAACATGGCAGCAGCCCAGGAAGGTATATTAAGAGATATGCAACATCCTTCGGTTTGTGGGTCTGTCTGATGTTTACACAGCTTTTGAGAGCTACTCTCCAAAAGTGGGTGAGGCCAGGATGCAAAATGAGCCTTCCTTGGAGGAAGGGATGGAAGCAAGTACTTTGCCTCTTTAAAATCCACTAGCCTAAAGTTTAGTCCACTTTGGGAATGGAAAAAAGGCTTTAGCAAATTGTATGTGAATTAAAAGTTTCACATTTTGCATCTAAGGATAAGTAAGGAGAAAAGTTCAGTCATTTTTCTTTTCTTACTTGTCAATGGAAAAGAAGGTGTAGGATGCAGGAAGGCATTGGCTGTGCCTTATATGTTAAATTGCTGCCTAGAATGCACCAGCATTAGTTTTGTGAAAGTTTATATTGCCATTGGTTCCCTTGAAATAAAATGGGAAACATGAATATGGTAGAATAATAACATTATTCCTGTAAAATTACACCAATGAAATAAGTTCAAGGACATTATGTAAAATAATTATACATCATCATAACACTGAAGCTGAAAAACTGAATCCTGTTTTCAAGACAGAAGAGTATGTCATGGAACTGTATTGTAGACTTTGCACAGTATTATAACAGAATTATGTATATCAGAAGCAAAAAATCATGTAGGCAACTCCAGCCATATCAAGACAGAAATAATTAAACATTGTGATACATCAAGAAGGGCCATTCTGTGAATATAAAGGCTCCTTGCTAACTAAAGAAGAGAAGAAAGAGATTGTCTTCATGGAATTCTGAAAATTGTCCAAATCACCATAGTGGAAAAAATAACATAGAAATGAATTATATCTCTGAATTGATAAATTATCTTTTATAAGATAGCTATTACTAAAACATGCAAATATATGCAGGACCCATTAGTTCAATCTTAAGACATGATAGTCCTCACAAATTCCAAAAAAATATTCATATTATTTACTATTTAAAAAAACCAATGAGAAACAAGCATCCTACTTTTTGTTCAGACCTTTCTATTCAAACATAATGTTGTTAATCACTTTTGAACAAACTTTGAAACCACCTCTTCTCTTATACTGTATCTTGTTCCACACATTATAATGGCAGACGTAACAATATGCAAAAGACATGCTATGAAAAGAACCACAAATGCAAGGCTGTTGATGGAGAGGAGCTTTGCTGAAATTCATGCAGCACATACAGACGAGGTGATCTTTGTGCTGTTAAAGGCTGTCCTCCTTCAACCAAAATTTCTTGGAGAACTTTGGTAAAGCTGAAACAATGGATGTCAGGGACAGGGAAAAGTATGAAATGACGCATTCACTTTTATTTCATCTTTCCCCCTCCTCTTGCTGTTTTGCACGTGCACAAAGGATGCTCACACCTACCCCTCTTTCACCCTAGGCAGCAAGTTTTCAGGAAAAGGATGGACCATTCTTGTCAGATTTTTCAAGTTTTGAAATCAGACTGAGGGCCGCTTGAAATTAGTAATGGACCAATATTGCCCACCCATACATGTTGAGTTTGTATTTGAAAGCATAACAATTTCAACTCGCAGGTCTATTGAAATAACGAGATAACTTTTGCCAATACAATTGCATCATGGCTTGAAGCAGTGCAAATTCAACATGCCATAACTTTTAAGAGTTAATTGAATTGAAGTAGGACATTTTCAATTGCAAAGGAGACTGCTGAAGGACATGCACATTTACTTAGAGCTATTTTTGGGAAGGGAAGTTGTTTTCTGTCAATACAATTGTACAAAAATCTTCACATACCTGCTTATTGCAACTGCTTATATTCATAACTTGCTGATATTTGCAATAGGTGATTATACCTTTGCTAAAGAATAATACAACAAACCATCTCACTTTTTGAAGTTTCTAATATATTGCAGAAACGTTATGAAAATACAGCTTGCCACTATCTGGACATTAACTGAAGTTGAAACAAGCAAACTATAATCTCACTATGAATCTGCAAAATTTTAGGCTAAATCTAATTATAAATTGGCTTTTTCCAACCTACAATTCTCCACTGATGTGGCTTCACATTCTTCAAGTTGCGATCCCAAGAACATTGGAAAATTCCAGATTTGAAAATGCTATTTCATAGTTTAAAGTTCATCAGAATTCATTACAAAGCATCTGCTGTACACACTGCACTAAATCTGAAGCACTCATTTGAAGTTTCACTGTTTTGAAAGGTAGCAATGGACATTTTCATATTGCATGATATTGTGAAACAAACTAATATAGCATCAAGACTATGCAGTTATATTAATTTACAAAGGATTAGCAGATATAATTATGGATTAATTTTTAAACTAAGTTAATAAAGAGAATGAGTTACAGGTGAAAAGATTCTGCCTATAAAAAGTAACAACTTGTGTACTGAGTTTTTGCTTTACAAAAATATTGACATAATCCATGAGTTATTCCAGTTTGCACCAATTTTTGTTAAAAAAAATACTATCAAATTTTGACTTGCACCTTTAATGCAACCAAAAGCACCATCAAGGATACTTTTAACGTAAGAAAAGATACTTCTTGGAATCATGCCCAGATACCTATTTGCAAAACTAATTCTTGACAGTTAGCTGGTTTGGATATAAGGCTAAAGTGTAGTTTAGCTGTACAAAAGTGAGCCACAGTAAACTTTGGATTTATGTATTTTCCTTCTTTTTTTGATGTACCTATGAAGGGAATACTGAAATTTTAGATTATTTTGGGTTGCATTTTTCATGTATCTTTTTCTTTTCTTTTTCTATTTTCTTCCTTACTTTTTATTAGCTTGTGTTAACTTTTAACTTGTTTAAAACAAAAATTATGCCTAAAAATGAAATCTAGATTAATTTTATTTTGTCTAGCTCAGGGTTATCAAACTCTTGGTCCGCGGGCCGGATGCATCACGTGCTGGTGACACACCAGTTTTAGCAAAGGGGGAAAATCGCGATATGTCACCTGATGAAAATGTGACGCACGTTTGACACTCCTTGTCTAGCTAATCAAAGACAAGTTTCATGTTATTAATCAGAAATATGAGTAGTTGGAAAACATTGAGCATTAAGCTACACATGAAAATCATTTGTTTTAACTAACCTTAGCATGGCAAGTGAAATAGCACTTCATCTAGTATAGAAATGGATACTTTTGATCTTATTAGATGCCATGTCAGATGACAAGAGGTGGAATAGCATTAAATCCAAGGCTCACTGAAACACATTTTTGTGAAACTGAAACACAATGTTGTATTATGTCCAAGTACAATGAAACAAGTTTTACCGCTTTCAAGAAAATCTTGTGCATAAGGTAGATTACTATAGATTACAGTATTTATAAAGTATATACTGTAGTTTATATGCTTACAAACCAGGGAATATTTTTTTGCTTAAACACCATTGACTATAATTGTAGAAAGTACAATGTATTCTTTCCAGCTTCTTTAGGACATGTCACACATTATCTCTTCTTCAAACCATAATATTATATTAATTTTGTAATTACACAATATTTGGCACTAAAAGATTATAGCATTCTGTGCTGCTTTATTCATATGTAGTATATTAAAACACCTATTCTCTTTTGCTGCTGTTCTGAATGTAATCTTCACAGGATATGGGATATATACCTTTTTGGTATTTTTCCATCTCCCTACCTGAAAATTTAAAATCTGTATGAAAAGTATTGTACCAGTGAGTTTCTCCCTCATTTTCCACAGCCTGGGAAGAAATAGACAGTCTTTATGAGGGTAGAGTAGGTGGGTGCAGAATTATATTCAAAGCACTACAGTATTCAGCTGTGAGATGACTGTGAGTCAAAAGTTTCAGAGCATTTAAGAACTGTAGAATATCGAGGATATTTTTGTTACCTCACAATTTTTTCATTTTGTTACATTCACAATTTTTAAAGTTTAACCTGAAGGGATTAACAGCAACTTTGCAAAAACCACCAAGGTCAGATACTGGGAATAGCAGCTATGAC
>JANHFM010005923.1:4821-15451 GCA_032468115.1 Grayia smithii | reverse complement strand
CTCCCTCCCTCCCTTTTCTTTTGTTTTTGTCTTTGCAATTGAAATTTAATCATGATTATCATTTAATTTACATTTTTAATAACCATCCAAACTCTCAATTCTTTTTGAAACTTGAGGAGGGAAGAGGGAATCATCTGCATAGAATTTCTGTTAAAAAGTACCCTGAAGTTGTACATAAAATATTGGTTTTTGTTTAAAAAAAGGAAATAAAATTTAACAAAATAAAAATGAATAGTTTCTTTGATTATAAATTGTAGATTAGAGAAAAATTATTAATGCCTTGTTCAATGTCTCTCATCTGAAAATGTTTCATGATTTACCTATGCAAGATAATTATATTAATTTCTTTCATAGAAACTAGAATTCATATAACAGTAACATCACCTTGTATGAATTTAGTTCTGACAATTTTTTCTAAACTGCTGCTTTGTTTTGTAAATAAGTATGCAAACATACTAAGCTTAAAAATATATGTAGGGATTTATCTAAAAAGGAAAAAAGAAAGGAAACCCCCCACTCACTAGTGTGTTGGATGTCACTCATTCAACCCTTCCTGCCTTATTTTTAAATTCCGTATAATGCACTTTAAAATCAGAATAATTGAACGAAGTCTATTTCTCAGTCAAAAATAATGACTCTTTGAGGTTTTTGTATGCTGCTTCTTTTAGGCTAACTGAGATAGACTGTGGTACAGTGGATCAAATGATAATCATGATGGTAGTCAGACTAAGGACACTGCTATAGCTTCCTGATCTGCTGTAGAATGAAATTAAGTTATTGCCACGGCCCTATTATTACCCTTTTATTTGGATGCATCATAGCCGTTGCACTGAGTTTTCTTTATTCATTCTATTTATAGTGTTGTTTCATATTCCAATCGCTCCTGTATAAGGGCATCATCTTTATACTGTAGTCGTGGGGGAGCAGGAGAACATTCAAAAGCTAAAATGGCCTTTCTGAGGCTCCTGTCCAATACATGTCTTTCCCATGCTGGATACCTATTCCTGAACAAATCAATTTTAATGACGGATTCTTCAATCCTTGGTGGTCGGGATGAAGGGGTTGAAGGTGCAGTTGGTCTCACTTGAAAGACAGGTACACATCCATCTCTCTCAGCAAACTTCTGATCCCGGTCACTTGTGACACTCCGATTATTAGAAATAGACCTTAAAGTACTTGATGCTACTTCAGCAGGAAGAGTGAAGGCAGCTACAGTATCCTCACAAGCACAGCTTGGTGACTGCCCAAATCGTGGTCCATTAGGATGAAAGAAGGCATAGTACATCAGCATAAAAACAATGCCAGTTAAAAAGCTGCTGAACACCACACATAGTGCCGGTATGGCAAATGCATCAGAAATCATAGGCGCCTTGTACAGATACCAAAGAGCACTCAAGGCGGTGTTTTCCAAAAGGATCACAAAATAGTAAATGAAAAGCCTACAACGTGTCCTTCCCTCCTTGACGTTGAACCAACTAAAGATATAAATTATTCCAACAACCATGTCAAACACAATCTCTTCCCACTTTGTAATGCAGAATTCTGTTTCACAATGGACAATCCAGAAAGTCATGATACACCAATGAAGGACTATGAAGATCCCAAAGTATAGTTGAAAAACGGAGGCGAAGAGAGCAAAAGTAATCACCCTGGCTGCGATTGTGAAAAAATGCCAACAGAATTGAATAATTACAGCCATGTAGCTGATAGGTTTCTTGTCATCCCGGGAGTCACGAAGCGCTTTTTGATATGAAGCCAGTGCCCATGCCAAAGATACTAGAGATGCTGCTGCAGTAAGACCTACAGGAAAAGGAAGGGTAATAAATATAGGACATGCTATTAATAAAGATGGACACTTAAAAAAACATACATAATCTCATTACACTTCTACTAGAAAGGACCATGTTATGTGTAATCTTCTAGTGGACCCATCAAAGAAAGACTTATGCTGGAAGATTGTAATCTGATAAATGACATTTTGTAATAGGCATCTAAAGATGCAGGGGAACTTTTACCTACTGAAAATGTTTATTTAACAAACTTAACTGTAATGAACTCATTAAAACTTACAAGACAAAAATTATCCTACAGGCAGAAACTGTAACAGTATATCACAAGTAAGATAAGTAAGATAAGACAACAATATTATATAAAAGCTTGAAATACACACACACACACACACACACACACAGCAGGTTCTGACAGTGTCTGGAAATTTTGAGCAATTCAGAGAACCAGTAGCAGAAATTTTGAGTAGTTCGGAGAACCAGCAAATACCGGCTGGCCCCAGAATGGGGTGGGAATGGAGATTTTGCAGTATCTTCCTCTGGAGAGGAATGGGAATAGAGAGTTTGCAGTATCCTTCCCTGCCACACCCACCAAGCCACGCCCACCAAGCCACGCCCACCAAGCCACACCACACATACCAAGCCATGTCCACAGAACCGGTGGTAAAAATATTTGGATTTCACCACTGACACACACCAATCCCCAAAGACTCAAAATTCAATTAAAGATGCACTATGTGCTACCCTTCAACAGATGAATTGTGGGAGAACTAGGACATTTTATGGAAAAACATCTGAAGATTAAGATGAAAATTTGTTTGAAACATTCTTATTTCAGCACAGGCATAAATTTAGCTAAATTCCCAGTTCTGATGGCCTACCTTATTATGATGGTGTTATTAGATCCAATCCATATTCCTTGTTTGTGAGAGGAAACAGCTTCAATTTTTAAATTAAGAAATGCCTACTTGTGCAAGTGAAAAATGCTTTATCTTATAAATTGTGGACAATATACTTAATATTTGGTTAAGATTTAGAAAATCAAAATAATAATTGACTGACATATGTATATACCGGGGTGGGTTCCACTTACCTTTACTACCTGTTCTGATGATGCACGTGCGTTGCGTGTGATTCGCGCACGTGCGCAAAGCGTGCATGCCGAACGCACACTCTGTGCATGCACAATAACTTTTTTGGGAGAAAAAACCTCAAAAAAAGTGTTCTGTGCGTGGGCGGAGCACGCGGAGCGCAGAGAACCATAAGTATGGGCATGCGGGTGGGCCCAGCTCCCAGAGAACCGGTTCAGTGACATCACATCGCTACCAGATCTTGCGAACCGGGAGCAACCCACCACTGGTATATACTAAAAATATATTAAACACAGAATATATATTTGGAAAGGTCTAGTAGTCCAACTCCCTGCTCAATACAGGAATTCAAGGTGAACATTCCAATAAAGGGCTGTCTAGTATTTGCCACTTTTCAGGATTGGTGGTTCTACTATTCCTACTGTTCCATCTTTTCAGGTATTTGAAGAAAGCATCACTCTGACACCCTCGGTCAGCTTTTCTCAAGGCTAAAACATAAAATCCTGCAATTGCTTTTCATAGAACTTAGTTTCTAGTTTTGATCATTGTTATTCACCATCTCTGAAACTGTTAAAATTTCTCTGATTTCACCTAAAAGTGCAGTATATAAAACCTAACATTATATCCCAGACCAAGCCAACCTCACTTCAAGGGAATGATTAATTCCTTTTGAATTAATTTTTTGGTCAAACAGGCTGAATATAGGAACACCTCTCTTGAAATATTGTATTATTCTGTTAAACCATATGGCAAGGCAGTTTCTGATTAAATACATAGGAAAGCAAGAAAGTTGGTCAGGTTGTGAGTTTTCCCAAAAATAACTGTACGATTTTTCTTTTGCTCTTCCCTCATTCCCAATCCCAGTACAGTCCCAAGTAATTACTATTTTCCCAGACAAGGAAAAGTACAATTATCCAAAAATCCTGGAAGGATTCACTAAAATGACATGGCAAAGCAGTTTATACTAATGTTGCTATTGCTTTTTCTTTGTTTTTTTGTTAAAATTCAAACAAGCATGTAGACACTGAAGTATCAAAAAGATGCCTGAGTATTTTGCTAAGAAAAGGACTGTTTTTGCTAATGAGTAGGGTATATATCACTTACATGTGATTTGTTAAAGCAGAAAATGAACGCTGTACTCACGTGAACGTTCGATCTCGATGCGCTGCGTGAGAGTCCAAGCAATGGGTGTTGCTCCTTTCCTACTGGCCAGAGACTGAGCAAATCTTCTTGAACACGCCTCCTCCTTCCCCCAGTACTCCAGTTTATTGGCAAGGTCCTGGATCCTGAGAAGACGGAAGTTAAATACAGAAGAACTCCACAGGGACGCTGGACCCTGATAATGTTAGGGAGGGGTTAGACTCTCATGCAGCACACTGAGAATGAATGTTCACGTGAGTACAACGTTCATTCTTCTGTGCGCTGCTTAGAGAGTCCAAGCAATGGGATATACTCAAGCTAATTATCCCTAGGGTGGGTAATTGCGGTGTCTAGGGTCCCCTCGGCTGCAAGGACCTGTTGCAGCACTCTGGAAGGACCTGTTGCCGAATGCTGCCTCCACCGAAGCATACTTGTCAATCTTATAATTCCAGATGAAAGGGGAAGGGGAGGTCCATGTGGCGGCCCTACAGATGTCAAAAGTGGACGCGTGGGTGGCCCAAGCTGCTGAAGTGGCAGCGCTTTTCGTGGAGTGGGACATAATATGGTTAGGTCTAGGCTGTGAGTGCAGATCGAGGCCAAGGAGATGCAAGACCTGATCCAATATCCGATCGTGGACGGCGAGACCTTTTGATCCAGGGAACAGGGCTGAAAGGAGATGAAGAAAGATTCTGTCTTCCTAATGTGAACTGTTCATTTGATGTAAGCCCGTAGGGCCCTGCGGACATCCAGTGAATGCCACTGTCACTTTGAAGGATGTTTGGGATGAGGGCAGAAATTGGGCAATACGATTTCCTGGGCCCTATGAAACCAACTGTTGACCTTAGGAAGAAAGGTCAGGTCGAGACGTAAGATGACCTGGTCAGATATCTTTGTCAATAGAGCCACCATCTCGGCTATTCATGTGCGGCGCTCCAACACCAGGTAAGACCATGGCTTACCTGGTGTTGGAGCATGTTAGTAGTGATTCCCTTGTCAAGGCCCTCTTGGAGGAAATATAAGACCCTTGAAACTGAGGCCGAAGAAGGAGAAACTTCATGATAGGAGCACCAGCGCCGAAGGGCGAGCCACGCAGCATCGTAAATGTGTGTGGTCAAGGGACAATGCGACACCAGTATGGTGTCGATGACCTGGGCCGAGAGGTGATCTTGTTCTAGGAGCTCCCTTTCACATGCCAAGCAGTGACAACTGTGGCCATAGGGGCTCCGGGTGGGCGATGGCTCCCTAGTGGAGGGACACTTGGTGCGGGGGAATTTTCCATGGCTGGGCAATGGAGAGATTC
The DNA here is from genome assembly GCA_032468115.1 of Grayia smithii. NCBI lineage: Eukaryota > Metazoa > Chordata > Lepidosauria > Squamata > Grayiidae > Grayia > Grayia smithii. Next base: position 10,133 of record JANHFM010005923.1, on the reverse strand, counting down.
ACCAGATCCACAAACTAGGCCCTGCGTGGCCAGTGTGGGGCTACTAGGAGTACTTCTGCTCCTTCCTCTAAGATCTTTCTGATGACTCTGGGGAGCAGAGGGATCGGGGACAAAGCATCCCTGCTCAGCCAGTCTGCTTGAGTGTTGGAAACCCCCGAGATGTGCTCCGCCCAAAGGGAGAGCAGATGTCGTTCTGTCCCTTGAACAATGGCCCTCGCCCTTGCATGAGAAGGAAGAATCTTGTGCCTCCCTGATGGTTTATGTGAACTTTGGCTGTAATGTTGCCCGTCAAGAGCAGGACGTATTGGTTCTGTAGACTGACATGGAAATGTCCTAGGGCTAGATGAGCGGCCTCAGTTTCAGCCAGTTAATGTCCTTTAGGAGATCTGCCTGAGACCAGCGGCACTAAGCTATTTGGTCCTGCAGGTGGGCTCCCCAGCCGTATAGGCTGGCATCTGTGGACAGGACTATGGGGGTGGGATCTTTGAAACCGCATCCTTTCTCCAGGGCTGATGAGTTCCACCATGACAGAGATCTGAGAAGTGATGGGGGAACCATGATCAGTGTTTTGGCATTGCTGAGGCCGGCTCTCTGGCTGGGCAGAAGCAGCCATTGGAGCGGCTGAGAGTGCAGCCCTGCCCAGGGCACTATTGCCAAACAGGGATATCTATCTGGATGAGCAATGTGGACAGTAGCAGCAGCGGTACTTGTTTGCGAGCTCTGACCTACCATACCATGCCTCGGATGCTGCTGAGATGCTCTGGAGAAAAAACATCTGACAGGACAGAGTGTTGATCCGGGCCCCTAGATGCACCAGCTTGTGAGTTGGGCCTAATTGGCTCTTTTCCAGTTTGATGGTGAATCCATGTTCCTGGAGAGCCTGGAGAGTCATATGGAGATCTGATAATGCCTACGGGAGCGTAGCTGACTGAACAAGAATATTGTCCAGGTAGCACTGAATTCTCACTGGAATGGTGCGTAGGAGAGCTGCTACCACCTTGGAATGCCCTTGGAGTGGAGGATAGTCCGAAGGGCAGGGCCCTGTATTGGTAACCTGTGTAACAGGGCCCTGTATTTTGTTACCTGTGTAACAAAAATGGAGAAACCATCTGTGTGCAGGTATGATGGGTATGTGCAGGTATTGAGGATAATAGATCTCCTTGTCTGATGCCGCCTAAAATGCTGTGTAGAGAATGCATTTTGAAACAGCGATATTTGATATGAGTGTTGAATTGTGTTAAATCGAGGATGGCCCTGGTGCCGTCTGACTTCTTTTGGACCAAGAATAGGATTGAATAGAAACCAGAACCCTGATGTTGAGGTGGAGCCGGTTCTATTGCTCGGATAAAAGAAGATGTCAGATTTTGGTTTCCATCAGAGCCCTCTTGGTGATATTTCAGGACACTGCGCAGTGGATAAATCTTCCTGGAGGATTTGAGTTGAACTCTAGTGAAAGACCTAGAGTCACTGTTAGCAAGGCCCATGCGTCAGTGGTCTTGTGACGCTGCTGATTGGCAAAAGTCATTTGGATCGGTGGAAGGGCCAAGAGCCGGAGCCACGAAAGGGCATCTGGAATGGCCCCTGCCTCGATCTCTGGATGAGGATCGTTCCTGTAGGCAGTCAGTTGACTGTTGGAAGGCTTTGTGTAGGCTGAGGCTTGGAAACCAGTATCATACGAACAAAAGGGCTGCCAACGATAAGGGAATGATGACCTGTGCTTGGCCCTTCTGTGGGTAGAAGGGAAACCTTTTTTTTTGTCCCTTCCTTCTACTAGGATGAGTACCAAAGCTTCTCCAAAGACTGAACCACCTTTGAATGGAGTGGCCACCAACCTCCATTTCGTTTTCATGTCCACTGCCAGTGGCGTAGTCATGATAAGCATCATGAGGTAACATTGGACGCCAATGCCCTGGAGGCTAATTTTGCCGAATTGAGGGTTGCATCTACAGAGAATTCAACTGCTGCTATTAATTTTTTTAAATTTCTATTTATATCCCACCCTTCTCTGGAGACTCAGGGCGGCTTACAGTTTTGAGCACAACTCAAAACTTATTAATGTCCTGATGTAATTGGACATTTTCTGGTGAGACCCTGGCTTGCATTAGACGTAGCCAAATTAAGGAGGTGCGGTTGAAGAATGAGGCTACCATGGTGGAGCGAATGGCCCAGGAAGCAGCCAGGTGGGTCCTGTGAACTAATAGCTCTGCTCTCCTGTCCTCAGCTTGAGACCTTTTACTGAATCGGAAGGTAGAAGTGAGGAAGTGGCTAGACTGATTAGAGGAACATCCACAGCGGGCAAGGCTAGGAGGTCCTCGAGCTCTTGTTCAATAGTATACAGACATTTATCCATGCCACTGGGAGAGGACACGGAACTAGGCTTGGCCCACTGCCTCTGTATCATGTCAACAAAGAGCTTGGGCTCTTGTTCTGTGACTGGCTCAGTGAATAAATATCTGTTGAGATCCTAAGGGTCCGAGGATCCCACAGTTTGTCTCATACAAGCTCCCATATTAGCTGTGCTTTTGGCCTTAAACAGCAGATTTTGAAATAGATCATGTCTAGATATGCCTGTGACCAGAGGTCTGTCAGGGATGAACCGTTCGTTTTCAGATAGAACAAGGTCATCAATTTCCTCTTCCAATACCAGGTAGGAATCACTGAGCTGGGAGGGAGAATCGGACAGGTTGTCTGCCAAATAATCTCTTTCCATATATACCCTGGTCTGACTAGGCCTTGGATCAGAGTGACTCCCTGAATAGGGAGACTTCATGCCTCTTTGTGTTAGGGCAGTGTCAATGCCCTGCTGAATAGTGCATGAGATCATATTGCACATCACCTGTGAGAACTAAATGGGGTTCTCCTCTTGTGATGCGTTCCTCCATGATAAGGCAATCTCACTGAGCTGAACTTAGGTAGCTATCTGAGGCCTAGTCTTGTGCCCAGCCAGCACCACAGCTTGTGAAGTGCTGATTCTGCAGGGAGGGGGCAATTGAGAATGCAAGGCCGGCACCATGACCCTTAAGCATCTAAATGAATCCCCCACAGTTACCCTGGGGGGGGGGAGAGAAACATGCCACCGACACCACGGACTTCATTCCTACATGATAAGGCAATCTCACTGAGCAGAACTTAGTTAGGTAGCTGAGGCCTAGTCTTGCGCTAAGCTGGTACCATGGCTTGTGAAGCGCTGATTCTGCGGGGAGAGGGCAATTGAGAACACAAGGCCGGCACCATGACCCTTAAGCGTCTAAATGAATCCCCTACAGTTATCCCGGGGGGAAACAGGCCACCGACACCGCGGGGTGCAATCCCACTCCCACCTGGCGCACAGCCGACAGAACAACTCCTCAGTGCCTATGTAAGCTCACTCACAATTAGAAGAGTCTGCTGGAGACTTCACATGTCCTCCTGCCAAAATCCTGGCTTCTGTAGGCCTCTCGGGAGATCGGAGCCTCTGCTATTGAATCCTAGAGGCCCAGCGATCCGAGGAAAAAATGGCAGCCCTGGAGCAAATCATGCCAAATTAGGCCTCTAAGATGGCTTCCTGTAGTGATGAGAGGCCGCAGGCACTGAAATAGGGTGGCAGGGAGCCCCCTGCCGCCTTGTGGCTCCTCCGCGGTCCCACGGGGCTGCTCCAGAAGCTCGGAGGCTTCTCCTGAAGATTGGAGGCTTCTCCTGAAGATTGGAGGCTTTGCCTCATGCGCCAGCCAGTAGATTGGAAAAGTGGCCGCTGGCAGTAATTTCGAGTGGCAGGGAAGCTATGCAGCTGCGGCACTCGAAAACTGTCAAAAAGGAATGAATGTGCAAGATCGGGGCTCCGCATGACTGCTGATCAGCTGTAGGGAGGAAAATGGCCACCGGCCGAGACCCTGCTGAGGAAAGGCAAGGTCTGTTTGCCCTGGCTAGAAGGTAAAAGCAGTAAAATAAAGATCTAATAGAAAAAGGGAAAATTTAGAACAAAAATAAACTAATTAAAAGGCTGATTAGTAGTCCAAGCAATGACTTGGGGGAAGGGGGAGGCGTGTTCAAGAAGGTTTGCTCAGTCTCTGGCCAATAGGAAAGGAGCAACGCCCATTGCTTGGACTCTCCAAGCAGTGCACAGGAGAAAAATATATTCACACAATTCACAATACATATAATCCACTAGGTGGCACTGCAGCACAATTTAATGTTTTTTTTAGTCTTTTGCTTTTGGCTGTAAACTTGCTATAATAAGCAATTTGTTAGCTATCCTATTAACAGGCCTAAGTGAATAGGACATGATAGCAGAGATTAAGTGTTTTTGAAATTGTGAAAGCAACTTGTTATGTTTTCTTAATTAAAACTCTTGTATGTAGAATGCATACATGTGGTTGAGAAAGTGGTTGCAGGGCAGATTTGGAGGGCCCTGAAAAGAGAGGATTATCTAGATCAGTGTTTCTCAACCTTGGTGACTTTAAGATGGGTGGACTTCAACTCCTAGAATTCCCCAGCCAGCCAAAAAATACTGATCCAGATCTTTTCAGTAGGCATGAAGACCTAAATATGGGACAGAAACAGTATTGTTCACACTTTCGGATGATGAACTCTGGTGAGGGTGGGATTGGGTTGTGCACCATTCTTGTTCTACTTGATCTCTCTGCAGCTTTCAGTATTATTGTGTTAACCTTTTGGATTGGCTCAGGGGATTGGACATGGATGATACAGTGTTGAGGGGGCTGACATCCTTTTTCCAGTGTTGATTCAGCCATTGTTGCTTGGGGGGGGGGGGAAGAGATCCATCTTTGGCCACTGTAATGTGGAGTACTGCAAGGTTTGGTGCATTCTCCTATTCCATATCTAATGTGAGGCAGGTGAGCTTATTTGCCTCCATGGGTGAGGTTTCATCAGTACGTTAATGATACCAAGTTACACATGGCTGTTCATGAAAACTTAAGCAATGCTGTGAAACTTAAGCAATGCTGGTGTGTGGAGTCTTTGGGGGTCTGGATGGGAAACAACAGACTAAACCCTGAGTGATTATGAGGTTTCTTCCTGCCACTTCTACACCTATGCCATCGTTGGTGCTCGATGGGTTTGCACTGTCCAGGCAGACCCAATGCAAAATCTGGGGAACCTTCTCAAAGAGCAGGTGGTAGTTGGACCTTTTGCACATCTTTATGTTCTGTACCACTGTGCTCCTTCCTAGATCAGGGAGCTCTTTTCACAGTCACACACGTTCTAGTCACCTCCCAATCGTACCACTATAAAGGCACGTCACATAGGGCAGTGTTTCTCAACCTTGGTGACTTTAAGATGGGTGGACTTCAACTCCCAGAATTCCCCAGCCAGCT
>JANHFM010005918.1:73429-84119 GCA_032468115.1 Grayia smithii | reverse complement strand
CAGCCGCAAGGATAACCTATGCACAGAAATGGAAGGACAATGAGGTTCCAACAGATGAAGAGATCATTCAAAAAAAAAAATTCTGTGCGGAGATGGACAAAATGAGTATTGAACTAAAGGACAAAATGGACTCATCTTTCTAAGGTTTGGTCAAAATTCTACACTTGGCTTGGGAAAAGACAACGTGCCGAGACAACCTAGAAGGAATCTATGAAAAGAGCTAAATACTGAACAATAAACTTATTACAGAAAGCGACTTTTACTAAAAGAACTAATAACTCTATGGTAAAGCAAAAGATAACAATGATATGTAAATATTCAGGCTATATATACCGCAGGAGTCTTTTGTGTATTTATTATTAAATTATGTGTATTTAATTATATGTTTGTTTGTTTATGTATGTTTATGTTTTAATATTTATATATAATAAAAAACTTTTTTAAAAAATGAGGATCCAGATTGTTGGGTACAATATGCTGACTCTGTAAACCACTTAGAGAGGACTGTAAAGCACTGTGAAGCAGTATGTAAATCTAAGTGCTACTGCTATTACAGAATCAAGTCAAAGAAACTACTTCTACCTGTTTGGGAAATTGTTTGGGAGTTTGGGAAATTGTAAAATCAAAGCTAAATTTGGAAACATCATTAAAACACTTAATACCTACACAGTCCCTGTTATTTGATATACAGCAGGAAGTTGACTGGACCCAGATGGAACTTGATAACTTGGATCAGAACATAAGAAAATAAATGTCAGTACACCATGCCTTTGTACCCAAAAGATGATATTGATTTTCAATATTTGCCAAGAGCCAAAGAGGGAGGAGGACTCCTACAGGTGAAAAAGATCATGGCCTGAATGATTACATTAAGAAAAGCCTAGGGCCCTTGCTAAAGGAAGTCAATTAAGGAAGGCTCTTGAAAACAACAAAGGTGAAGGGTAACTATAGAAAAGAAGCAATTGAAAACCAATTTGTTAATTGGAAAAACAAGCCGATGCATGATCAATACTTGAAGGATATAGATGGAAAAGATGATAAAAACCCCACATGGAATTGGTTAAGATCCGGAGTATTACAAAAAAACCTGTCAGGCCTAAACCCAAGAAACAACAGTGAAATTCAATTGAGTTCAATCTTTTATTTACTTGCAACTAATGGACCGAATCTTGCTAAACCAGAACTATAACTTTTAAACTTACTAAGTATATCCTGAGAGATTCCAGAGTGTATTACCCTGAACCCCTTTCTCTCCAGGTCAGGACTCCCTCTCCTAATCTGGGCCTTCCTCTGGAAAAGCTGTGTTGCCAAAACTCTCCCCATTGCTCCTTCCGGTGCACATAAACATCACAGAAACTGAAGGCTTTAAAAATTAGCATCTCAAGATCTTTTCCAATTCAACATGTAACAAACATTCAGGAAATATTGGCTTCATAGTGAAAAGGATGGAACAACTGATTATTTGATCTGTGACTGGCAGGAAAATTTCACAAACTGCAATGTCATGCCTGCAACATCATGCCAACATTATTCATTAGAAACTACTAGAAATTTGGATTTGAATGTAGTAAAAACTATTGGAACAATTAAGTCAGAAGGTTTTGAAAAATGACCAAGTTAAGTTTTTATAGGCCTTTAAGAATCAAGCCAACAGGCATCTTGTTAATAACATACCTGATGTAACAGTTATTAAAAAGATGAACATCTTGTTCATTGATGTTGCTATGCTGGATGATGCTAGGATTAAGGAAAAATAATTGGAACAAAATAGCAAATTACCAAAATTTGCAGATTGAAATGGAACACTTATGTAAAACGTAATTCATTCTTATACTAATTGTGATTGGAGCCTACAGAATGATACCTAAATAATTCCCTTGATATTGGGAATTATTGAATATATTGGACTTAGACACTCTAATTTTACAAAAAATACCCTAATTGTTTGACATTAACGATATCCTCAGATATCATCTTAATAATTCTAATGATCTGGGTTAGGACTTGAATTATTAAGTTTTCACCAGTCTTTGACTGTGAATCTAATTATAGGTAGTCATCATTATCATTATCATCATCACCTGTTTAGCTGTTCCTCATTAACAAGAAATATTGGCAAAAAATTCTTGAGGAATCATTACATATAGTCTGAAACACTAAGGGCAAAATGCTGATTGGGGTTCTTTCAATGCCGCCCAAGACATTTTGTTACATGAATCAAAAGAAAGTTACCTGCCTCTCCATTCCATATCAAAATCTGACTGGATTGGCTGCTGAATCCTTCTTTCAATGGTGCCCAAGTTTTCTCCTTTCATTAAACAATCGTGTGATTTAGCAGATATCATTCAGTTTCTGTAATGTCTATAGGACTCTCCTCCAATAAGAAATCACTAGATAGCTACAATAGCCATATCATTATATGGTATCTATAGCTAACATCTGTACAGCTGTTTCATCCTACGTGGGAAGAGAGGATATTTGAGACCTCATTAGCGGGCAACCCAGACCCTAGGGCTCCAAATGCTTTCTTCAATGGCTCCAAAAGATTCTCTTTAATTGCTGAAAATTTATAAAACATAAAAACTGAAGTTCTAAAATAGGGGAAATTTCACTAAAATCACAAAGAACCTGCCTCCAAATCCAAAGAGGAAATCAGAAAAATGCTGCTCCTGCCTATGTATGAGACAATCTATTTCCCATTATATTTTTATGCGCCTTGGCCCCTGCTCCTCCCATGATGAACTTCAGCCATCAAAATGTTAACAATTCCTACTCTTCCTAACAGTATAGAGAGTTCTGGTTATGTGGTTCCCTTTGTAGCATCACATCAAACCTTAACAGTTTAACAATTAACTCAGGAACATTGAGTTGGCCACCTTCTGCATCCTGAAATAAATAAATAAAAATAAATAAGATTTCTAGCAAACCAAAGCTTTCTCATGGTGCGAGTTCTTAAAGTCTCTGCTCCTCTCAGGACCACAGTATATTTGCACAAAGAGGATGCTTAAAGGAATTTGTGTTCTGCAGATCTGAGCACTTTCTCATGGAAGCTGAAAGGCAAAAAGGCTACTTGATCGTTGCAGAAAAGGCTTCAGCCGATGATACAGACCCACTGAGCTCTTTAACCTCAACAAAGGAATGGAAGGAGCTCTGCTTTTACCATAGCTTTTTTTATTGCAGCTATCTAGTGATTTCTGATTCAGCTTTTCAGCACTTTTGCCACTTACCACATTTTTCAAGGTCACCTTCTAACATGGTATCCCCATTTCCAAAATCAATAAAAGGAACATTACACTCTTTTCAGAAAAGAGAAGAAAAAAGTTCAGAATCAAGCTTCATAACATAAAGTGGCATCTCATCGTTTCAGTTGAAAGACTAAGTTCGGTTCTTGTAATTAGCATCAGAACATCAGCTGGGGAGAAGATTGGTCTAAAGTCAGGTCAGCAAAACAAAGTGAGGCAATGTATAATCAGGAATCCTAGAATCTCATTGATTTCTGTTTTAAGTCACCTAGTGCAACATAAGGTAGCTTGTAGGATTGGGATCTGAAATCAGCAACTGAAACGTAAGACATTGCTTTATTCAATTTCTCATCTTACTTTCTTATCTTACTTAATCAAAACTGCCATCAATGTGGCAAATGTTGAGATAATGTGTGTCTGCTGGTGTGTTCCAGTTTGATAATGGATTACAAATGGCATGGAAATTCACACCCTATAACACGTGTCCAAGTCATATTCAGACTGCATTCAGAATTTTACACAAGCTTACAAAGGAGCAAGTCCTATCCAATTCAATGGACCTAGTGCCTAATTAGACATGCATAGGATTGCAATGGAAAGCTCCCAAAGGTGTACATTGAAAGAGGTGGTTTACAATAAGTAGATTTAGCTGAGGAAAACTACCCTACAGGGATAACGTCCAACCAACTGACAACCATGTTTCATTTAAACCATTATGTACAGCTGTGAGGAATCAACTCTCTAAAGTCAAATTAACAAAAAATTTACCTTAGGGCATTTTAACCAAGTAAATAATAGATACAAAAAGTTTGACTGAAGTCTGAAACACGCCACATCAGGCCCAACCCCTGGCAAAAGTATGGATAAATGTGTACCAGTTCACTTTCTCTGGTGATAAATTTATATTTCACCCAAGGATATTTCAAAGTCTTTCTGACCCTGACAATCTATTTATCCTTTCTTTTCCCTCCTTTCTCAGTCTTATCAAGCAAAGTTATTTCTTCTAATCTACCATCTGCTCTTACCACATGCCCAAATAATGTGGCTTCCTTCTTATCATTACCTCAATGGAGCAGTCAGACTATTTCTTCCAGGAACAATTGGTTGATTCATTTGGTAAACCATGATTCTCTTAGTAACTGTCCTCAAATTTGTAATTTAGAAGTGTATTTCTTCTTATCCTCACTCTTTTTCCCATTATTTTCCACTGGGGAGGGAGGGAAACATTGCTTTAACTATTTCAATCTTTATGAACACATTATCCTTCATGATCTTGTTCATGAATTGTCTCCTCTTTACTGGTTCAGCACACTGAATTTTTGTCTATTCTTGAGCTCGGGGGAGAGGGGGAGGGAGAAGTATGTAACAGCTTCAGATATCCATTGCTATCTGTAACTTCAGTCAGCACATTGGTTGACATTACCTTGGTCTTGTTAATATTCCTTTCATCCTTCTGAGATGGGTAAAATGAGGATCCAGTTTGTTGGGGGCAATATGCTAACTCTGTAAACCGCTTAGAAAGGGCTGTAAAAGCATTATGAAGCGGTATATAAGTCTAAATGCTATTGCTATTTAACATATTTAATCCAGATTTTTCCCTTTCTGTTTTTGCATTTCTACCAAGCTTTTCTAACTCTTCTTTACAGAGTTCTTTCTTCTTTATTTTATCTAACTGACATTTTTTTCAAATCCTAGATTTCGTAGTGCTTCTACTTCACTAATTTAGTACTAGTTGTTATATCCTCCAATTCTGCTTTTCATATATATTTAATGGATGAATTAAACATATATATTTATGAATAATGGGCACACATCTCACTCCCTTCAGTGGTGGGTTGCTCCCGGTTTGGTCCTGTACTATAGAATAGGTAGTGGTGACGTTGTGATGTCACCGAACCGGTTCTAATAGTCCCGGACCGAAGCCCTCCTGCGTGCCCATACTTACCTGTCCCTGTGCGCAGCACACACAGTGCGCATGAGCAGGAGCACCCGTTTGGTGCGCGCATGCACGAAGCGTGCCAAACGTGTGCTCCGCGCGCTCCGACCATGCACGAAGCACGTGCACCTACAGAATCGGCAGCAAAGGTAAGTAGAACCCACCCCTGACTCCCTTCATACTCATTTCCTGTATAGCTTCTTGTTTATTATAAGGAGCTGTTCTTCTTTAGTAGAAAAGCAAAGGTTAAAATTAGGAGTTCTGGCATGGTCTTGCCTTGGTATAATCAGTAAAGCAAAGCTGTATTCTTTTGCTGTCTCCAGTATCCATCTTAGATTACTTGTAACATTTACAAAAAAAATAGGCCACATCCAATAACTTTTCCATATTTATTCCTATCAGTTACACACAAAGACATACCCAATTATTATATCACACTGGATCTCTTTCTTTTCCCATTTTTCCCCAAGGTCTCTTTCACATAGGTGTACTGAATATTTTCCTTACGTTCATCTTATATGCTAACTCAATGTTCTCAATTTAGTCCAAATATCTGATGGCAATCATTGATGGTATCTTCTACAGTCTATACTTGGAAATATCCTGGCTACCAAACATCATATTGCCTATCAGGTAGTAGCCATACATATTGTCTTCATTTAGGTCAATTATTGAAAAGAAAGAAAATAATTCTTTTCACAAAACACAACTCCTTTCCATTTTTAAGTCCAGGTCTTCCTGTAGTTTTAGGTTCATTCATTTGTAAAACTTCTAAAAATTTCTCCATTAATATTATTACAAACTTTCTAACTGCAGCAAGTAGCTTTCCCTGCAGCTTATCATCAAATTCTTCAGTTTCTTTCATCATTGCAGATTCAGATTTATTATTGCAAATGCAGTAGTATATACAAGTAGTCCTTGATTTACAACAGTTTATTTACAGTAGTGACCATTCAAAGTTTCAACCATGAAAAAAGTGACTTATGACCATTTTTCACACTTGTGACCTTTGCAGCATCCCCTTGGTCACATGATTTACATTTGGATGCTTGACAACTGGCTCATATTTATGATGGTTGCAATAGGGTCATGTGATCAATTTTTGTAACCTTCTGACAAGCAAAGTTAATGGGGAAACCAGATTAACTTAACCACTATGTTACTAATTTAACAACTGCAAGTATTCACTTAACAAATGTGGAAAGAAAAGTCATAAAATGAGGCAAAGCCTACTTGACACATTTCTTACTTAGCAACATAAATTCTGGGCTCAATTGTGGTCAAAAATCAAGAACTACCTGTACTTTTAAAATCTTGTTATTCATTCGGAAAGCACTAATTTGGATAGAAATTACATTGTTTATGGAGTTAGATCTATGTAGATCTAACATTGCCAAGTATCTCTTCCCCATATTCTTTTGTGTAGCCTCATTGCTATGGATGAGGATACATATGTCATACAATTATAGTATAGTCACACAATTTAAAGTAGCCCGTTCCAGGCTGCTTAATTTTTCTTATTCCTAAAATATCTAATTTATTATTATTTTATTTCTGTGTAGAGATTACTCGCTTCAATCTGAGCATATTATAATTGATGCTTATCACAGTAACTAGAGCATGGGTGTCAAACTTATTTCTTTACGGCAGCATCACGTGATGTATCGGGACTTTTTTCCGCTTTGCTAAACTGGGTGTGGGGCTGGGCGGCGTGTGATGCATCCACTCCATGGGCCGGAAGTTTGACAACCCTGAACTAGAGTAACTGACTGGGTGAGGAGGGACGGTCTCCTCATCCAATACTTAGTTTAAATTTATCTAAATAATTCCACCCAACTATTGATTACTCTTAACTTCATTTCTCCCATTCTGATCTTAATAAAAATGTGAGTCTTTAAAAAATTTAATTATAGAAACAATATAAAGTTGGATTATTTGTAAGTACTGTGCCCCAAAGTCTTCCTGTCTCTGACTTTCTTCCATACAACACTACAACAATAATGGTATATGTGGCAGTGATAAATGAATTGGAAAATTCATTCCAATAAAGATCACTTTCCTAAAATTATTATTTTATAGCAAGCATTTCTAATGCCTCTTAATTGGAAAAAAGAGGTCAAAGCATGAAGGTCATAGACCATAAATTTATCTAACAATCTTGATTTCATGTTGTAAGCAGTTTACAAAGACTGGTAAAATCAGTTATGATCAATAACATTTTATAATACTGGCACTCAGCTAGGTGGCAACCTAGCCAAATTCAGTCAAATTTAAATTGTTCAGCAGGATTGGCTCTCTTACTTGCTTGGAAAATCCCAAAGCTGTAGGCCAGATTGGGATGGGAGTGGGGAGACTTGGCAAACCACTTCCATATTGCTTCCAAGAAAAAAATGGATGACTTAAAGGAGACTTTACATTTTACAGTATATATTATTGGAAAGTTGTGGTTGTGACTATTTTTCTGCTCTTTGTAGGTAAGAAAGAATTGTTGCATTGGGAAAAAAAATGAAATAAACAACTTGTCTGAGGTAAATTCTTGTCTACACTGGTTTTGTTTTGCTGAGATAGTGTGGCTTCCTTTCTCCATGGAACCCTTGCCTAATCCTTCATCTAGCCACTTGAAATTCAGTTTCTATCAGGAAAGGTCCTGATGGCTTTACAGCCCATCTGGTAGTCAAAAAGGTTGTGGTGTGACTATTACAAAAGTTTTGTCTTTTTCTTCTCTCTTCAGCCCTGTAGGAGTCAACTTGAGAAATGCCAGAATACAATAGTTTAACCTGCTTTTCTGTTCCCTTCCTATTTCTCTTTTGCATGAAATGGGAGCTGAAGCAATTCTTGTTACATTTCAGGTCAGAGAAGAGATTTTCATTCCTCATTCTGAGTATTTTGAATAAAAAGAGATCAATAATGCTGCAGCTGGGTCTGATGGTTTCTGGAGTGAAATGGAATCAGAGTAAAAGTTTTCTCTTGTCTTTCATTAGCTTCAGGACAAACAAATTTAAATCAATATGCTTTTTTCCAAGATGCAAATACTGGCAGTTCAGCATCCACTGAATTTTTTCTTGATGTCCTTACTAAAACTACATTTGTTTTCACAATGGGGCTATCCTATAGAATATAGGCTACATGCATATACTTATAAGTCAGGCTAAATCTGATCTGCTTAGTCTGAATTATTTCCACTGCTTCCAATGACATGTACTCATCTACAAGTTTATACAAGACCGCAGTATAGATTAGGCATGAACAAAAATTTACAGCTCCTTGGGCTGATCCAAATTGCAATAAAGCAATGGAATGGTTGCCCTCTGCTGCAGCAGGCTTTTGAATCAGCCACTGTGTTCCTTTAATTCACTGTGCAGAAAGTAGAAAACAAATGTTGAAATGACTGATAATATTTTAGATTAAATTCATTATAATAAGATGAATGGATTCAGTGCGTAAGAAGGACACACAGGAGAACTGTGAAATATAACAGTCCGACAATAGGAGCATATGAATAATAAGTATTTGGAGGGGTTGGTGCAAACAAGAGTTGACGGGTAGGATAAAAAGAATGTAAATAAAATGACAAATTATGCATTATATTCATGTTTGCCAGGTACTACAGCTTTAGTTTTTTTCCGCAACAGTCTATAAAGGAGTTCCTTCTGCCAAGGAAGAATGATTTTTATGCTATAAATACAAAGAGCATTGATATACTGTGGCTTTGACTAAAGTTCTCTAAGAAATTTTCCCCATTAAACTGAATAGGCATTATGCCCTAATAAGTGTACTTAAGTCTACATTATGACTATAGTTGCATAGTTATCTCTCTAACTCTCAAGTATGGTACCATCAAATATACTGGGATTTCATAATCCATATATTCTTGTATTAGGTTAGGAACCTAAGTGACATGGTTCTAGGGACAGCTTCTCAGTGAACACATGATAATATTAGGGTAGCAATCAGGATGGATATACCAGCTGCTCCCACCCTGAATGTCTTCCCTGTTCCTTCACTTCGAAATCTTAATATAGTCAATGACATTTAGGCTGATCTATTTGAGAGCCACTTTGTTCTAGTGATTAAGACAACAGGCTAGAAGACATGAAACAATGAGCTTTAGTCTTGGCTTAGACATAAAAGTGTGTCTTTGATCAAGTCACTCTTTCTTTCTCTCTCTCAACCCATGATGTCAGGCTCCTGTGACAAGCCATTTGGTCAATTCTTGTCATGTCATGGAACATATCTATGAAGGGGGAGATGATCTGAGGGGCTACAGTAATGCAGCAGGTTGCTCAGGAGGGAGTAGAACATCCCAAGGAAGAAGGTAATACAAGAGATAGCACAGTATAGTCCTGGATTATGGGAAGAAGAGATTTAGAATCGAGACTTCTAGAATCTCCCAGAGTATATCTGTTATATTAGCATAGCATAGGTAGCTCTTGACTTATAAATGGACACTGTGAAGTTATGGTAGACTTCACTGAAAGTTACTTATGACCCAGTCCAGTGGTGGGTTGCTCCCGGTTCGGCCTGGTTCATGCGATCTGATAGCGGTGACACTGTGATGTCACCGAACCGGTTCTCTGCAGCCGGGAGCTGGTCCCACCCGCGTGCCCATACTTACAGTTTTCTGTTCTGCGCATGTGCAGAGCACTTTTTTTGAGTTTTTTTTCCCCAAAAAAGTTACTGCGCATGTGTGGAGAGTGCGTTTGGCATGCGCGTGCGCCAATCACGTGCAAAGCACGTGCATGAAGAGAACCGGTAATAAAGGTAAGTAGAACCAACTCCTGATCCAGTCCCAAAGTTACATCTGCTGCAGCACCCTTGGACTCATACACCCTTACAACTGATGGAGAGACGCTGCAGTGTCCACTACCTATTACTCCACATCCTGCCTTGCTTCATCCCCAGACACTGGGCCTGCTTTGCCACCCCCACATCCCAGGTTCAACACACTGTTCCCCACTCTCTGTACTGATCACGCACTTACCTTTCAAAGATCTCCAGAACTCAGGCAGTCAAGGTAGGGAAGAAGGACAGGGTGCTCCATATTGCTGGGCCTTGTGACACAATCTCTCTTATGTGGGGTGCCTCAGGGGTCGGTCCTCTCCCCCCTGCTGTTTAATATCTACATGAAACCACTGGGTGAGATCATTCGGGGGTTTGGGGTGAGGTATCATCAGTATGCTGATGATACCCAGCTATATATCTCCACCCCAGACTGCCCCGGGGATGCCCTTTCTGTGATGTC
This sequence comes from Grayia smithii, assembly GCA_032468115.1. NCBI lineage: Eukaryota > Metazoa > Chordata > Lepidosauria > Squamata > Grayiidae > Grayia > Grayia smithii. The sequence continues at coordinate 73,699 of JANHFM010005918.1, read as the reverse complement.
CCGCTGCCTGGAGGCGGTGCGGGCCTGGATGAGTAGAAACAGGCTCAAACTCAACCCCTCCAAGACCGAGTGGCTGTGGCTGCCGGCATCTGGGGTCCAGGTGCCCCCTCCTTTCAGGATGGGAGGGGAGCTCCTTGCTCCCTCGGATAGGGTCCGCAATCTGGGAGTCCTCCTGGATTCACGGCTGACCTTAGAAGATCAGGTGTCAGCCGTGACCAGGGGGGCCTTCGCTCAGGTTCGCCTGGTGCGACAGTTGCGCCCATTCCTGGA
>JANHFM010005918.1:45960-70308 GCA_032468115.1 Grayia smithii | reverse complement strand
AGAATATCATAGAATAGAATAGAATTCTTTATTGGCCAAGTGTGATTGGACACACAAGGAATTTGTCTTTGTGCATATACTCTCTCATACAGATGAGAGAATCAAGTATAAGTAAGGTAGAATTACTGTGAGTTTGGTACATTACTCTCTAGCTAGCAAATGGCTTTTTTTCCCCTTACAGTAATGCAATTTCTACCATGCAAGGATTCAACAATTAAGTTTAAAAAATGAATGAAGAAAGCATCTTGGGGTGGTAAGTGAACATTCCACAAAATATCAAATTATTATGTAACAGTGGCAAGGGAAAAAATCTGCAGTGTAATACTCACAAATGTGTAACACAGCAATGAACAGTTGTCTTTTGCCATGACATAGAAATTCGGTATCTTACCTCAGAGTGGATTTGCTTTCCTGGTGAAAAGAAATAGGATGTTTCTTATGAGGCAGGCATATGTTTGCATTACCGTATTTCCCTGAAAATAAGACCCAACTAGAAAATAAGTCCTAGCATGATTTTCCAGGATGCTTGTAATGTAAGTCCTACTCCAAAAATAAGTCCCAGTTAAGATCATCAGCCAGATGGACACATTTATGGACATCACCTTAAAATAAGCCCTAATGTGTCTTTTGTAGCAAAAATTAATGTAAGACCTGGTCTTATTTTCAGGGAAACATGGATACTTCAGGATCAGGTGAGGACCCAGTCTTAGACAGTTTTCTTTGTGATTCATAGTAACAGGTTCTTGAAATGTAAGTTGATTTATGTATACCAGCTACCCTGTTTTTCCTAAAATAAAGCATCCCCTGATAATAAGCCCAATTGGCCTTTTGAGCGCATGCACTGAAATAAGCCCCCTTGAAAATAAGCCCTCCCTGAAAATATTTAAATGCATGCAGAGCTGGTCCCTGGCATTTCCTCTGGTTTCCTCCACGTGCCCCAAAATTAATAAGACCTTCCCAAAAATAAGCCCAAGTGCTTATTTTGGGGTTCAAAAAATATAAGACAGGGTCTTATTTTGGGGAAAACATGGGATTTAAATGGTTAAATTACCTTTTCCTGATATATTTTTGTTTGTCAACTATTCTTTATTGAATAAAATCCCATTGACAGTTTTATAATTTGTTACATTTTATAATTGTAATTTATGATATATGTCAGTCTCCATCAACTGAGAACTCTTATGGTATATTGGGTTTACAAATTTTCCAGTTATTGGTCATATATACCTACATTAGTTTCATTAAAAAGGCAAGCTTATTAGACAAACTTTGTGAAACAAAAGGTCAATTTTGAGTATTTTCTTTTCAGTTCTCCACATAAAATATTTGTATCTTTTTGTCAGGTTTGCAGCAATAACAATAAACTGAACTGAAATAACAATTATTTTTATTGCTTTATTGATTTCACAGGGAGAGAGAGATGACGCCTTTCTCTAATCATTGTTTATGCTCTTCCTAAGGAACTTTTCAGGCTAATTCTCTTCTTAATTGTGTGTTTTAGAAATTTATTTGAAGTATGATGTTGTGAAGTACATTAGCGATATCACACAATAACTTGGATGTCAGTTTGCAGCTCCATTTATGAGCAGAACACTTTCTATGGGACAAATTTCATTTAATCCATGGAAGCTTTTTTAAGGTTACCTTTATTTGTGCGTAGGTGGGCTTTTAATATTGTATAATCACAAATATATTTTATTATTTTTTTTATCTCACCAGTTAAAAACAATAAGTAAGAATAATTCATGAAAGCAATTCATCACCAGTTTTCTTCTTTCATAACTTCTTGTGTTTATGACTTCTTCTCTCTCTCTTTCTCTCCAAGTTTTGGAGAGATACTCCAGTCGATGATAATGTTGGTTTCTCTTTGCTGAGTCTTTATAAGCATCTCTGAAAGACAATTGTTTGAATACCAGCATACAAATCCCATAAGTAGTTAAGAGGTTATTGGGAGCAAAGGAAGTAAAAGACTTTGAACCAAGGGCAAAAATTAGGCACATGTGGGAACACAGGAGGTAACAGATTCTCCTGAATTCATGAGCCCATAAAAGAAATCATAGTTGGTGCTTTAAAACTTCACAAGACTGCCTATAAAGATAAAATGACATATACTGCCCTATCAGCACAAAACAATAATTTTACAGATCTGAAATTTTAAAGTGGAAGGCGTAGACTGCATTATTTACCCTTTAAGGAACTGAATACTTCAAGATAATATGCTATTTAATGTAAGAAAAAAATTGATCAATCAGCGAAACCACTAAGTGTTATTTACAAAGTATTTGCAAGCCTACGACATATTTTTATGATGTTGCAGAGGTAGAGAGGTCTTACAGAATAAATAAATGATTTCTCAAGAAAATTTTGGTTTTATTTTCAGAGATACGTTACTGTGAAATAAAAATAAGACCAACATTTCTTTATTTTTACTATTTGACTTTCCAGGTAGAATGAAATAGATTACTCATTACATTATTTCATGTTCTTAATTCCATAGGATCATAAAATTATTCATGAAAATTGAATGGATGAATGCTCAAACAGATGGACAAACAGACAGATATAAGCTTGAAGAAAAAGAATATTTCTATTCAGAATAACAGCACAAACAACAACAAAAAAGACAGTTCATTATCATTTATGTATAACTGGAGGGGCAACTAAAACTATTTCCCCACCTGTTTGCAAAAAAAGTCACAAGTTTTGGTCCCATTCCCTTCTTCCATTTCCCCCTCCTCGTCCTCGTCCTCATCCTCCTTGGCTGGTTGACTGTTATATGAGTTACATATTTTCTTCTACATTGTCAAAATGTATACATGCAGATTAAATACCATAAAATGGCAATAAGACATAGTTGGTTTGAATATCAATCTTCCATATCACATTTTCTGGAAAGTAATCATTTTTAAAGTTTTTGAAAAGATAATTTATTGTTCTTTTATTTGGATAGTGCATGAAGAATGAAACCAAGTACAAATTTCACTCTTTTCTTACTGAAAAGATTCCTTCCCAGATATCTGGATACCAATTAAGTGAGCTTGTGTATATTCACCATTTTAATGTGATTGGACTAAACTGTAAGGAAATTGCTCTTATGTCAGTGTGCATCTGTGCCATTTAGGTAAAGAAAACCTCAGATGGCTATAAATATAAAGGGTGGCAATGCTGAAACAAGAGATATGTTTCTTGGGTGATATGTTTTAATTATACAGGGTAGAATCTAATTAAGTCCTTCAATTAATGGAACAGATCCAAGGAGAAGGAAGAAGGGGGAAGGGGAAAAAGGAGAAGGAAGAGGAGGAGAATTCTTCCTTTTCCTTATAATCTCCCTGTATGCCCTAGAAGAAGCTTGACAACTGACTCCTATTTATGATGGTTACGGTGTCCCAGAGTCATATAATCACCTTTTGTGACCTTCTGACAAGCAAAGTCAATGTGGAAGCCAGATTCACTTAATATCTATGTTACAAATTTAACAACTGCAGTGATTCACTTAACAACTGTGGCAAAAAAGATCATAAAATGGAGCCAAAGTCACTTCACAATTGTCTTGCTTAGCAATAGAAATTGGGCTTAGTTTTGGTCGTAAGCCGAGTACTAGCTGTATAGGATTGTGTTGTGAGTTATAAATGGAACAAGATACTGTAAAACAACATATACTTCAGGTTATAAGTTCTAAGTTTGTGTTAATGAAAAGTTTGCACCTACATAATTAAAGATAAGAAATTAAGTGTTGATGAAAATGTTTTTGGCTTGAAAACAAACTTTAAAATAAAAAGTGGTCTCCATTCAACCTTTCAATGTCAGCTATCACTTTTAAAACAGCTTGACCTGGAAGCATACAACTAAAATTGTGGTGACTGTTAATGACAGTTTTATTGGATGCCATGCTTATAGTTCACATTTTGAGGTCTGTATGTAATTGATCTTTTTACCCTAGGAAAGAAACATTGCAATAAGTCGCTTGCAGCTCCACATTATAGTATAGAGAAATAATAATGATGTCACCTTGAGATTCAAAGATCGTGGAATAGTAATAGTCTCCTAGCTCATTCTCCCAACTGCAGTGACCTCTCCAGTTCTAAATCTTAACAGTCTCAGCATTATTTTTGAATTATTCATGCTACCCTTTTCCCTCACTACAAAATCAAGGAAAATGAATGCATCATGTTTTATCAACTCCACAGGTTTTTTTTTTAAAAAAATGTTATTTAGTTGTTTAAAAAAGCAAATAAACTATACTATGGCACACATACCTAGTTGAAATTATGAGGGAGAACACTATTACATGCAAAAAAAAAAAGCCATGCAATCTTCTGTGTTATATAATATTTAACTCCATTTCAATCTGAATAAACTTTATGATTTGGGTTTGTGTGTTAATTAATTGTTTGTCTAGAAACTCAGCCTTGGAATTCCAAGCAAAGGCTAAACTTCTGATTTATGGTTTGTACTGATTATTCACAGCATCCAATCATCTGAGAGTAAAAAATACTGTCTCTAAATAGTGATGTATATTTGTGTTATAATTCCTTACAATGGTATCAGTTGTGACTTAGACACATATTCATATCACATGGATATTCACTGGGAAAAGCTGACTGGTGAACAGATCTGTTTAACTGAAGTGATCACTACAAAAGAAATAGTCCAGAGTAAACTGAATATTGTTTCTGACACTTGGACTGGGAATCAAAATAACTCTTCTTTTTTTTTCTTAAAATCCTTCTGTTGACAACTCTTCTAGTTTATCCAGTCTAAATAATAAAAGGATACAGTTTTATCTGAGTGATGGATTTGATTAAAAAAATGCACATGGGGATAAAATAAAATGCATGTAAATGCAAACTCAGGCAGGTATCCTGATTCATCTGTAGCTGGTGACCTTTAAGTTCATGATGAAAAACAAATGTCAAGCATTCAAAAGACAGGAGTATCCTTGGCTTTGCCAAGGATTTTGTATGCTATTGCACAGACTGTATTAATTTAGTCTGGCATCAATAACCTTGAAATCGGGATTTTGAACTAAAAATCCAGTTTTATATTTATTCAGAAAGCAAAGATAAAAAGTGACTTTATTTAAGGGTCTTTCCAGTGGGAAAAGGCAAAAATAATGTAATGTTACAGATACTTTTCTTTTCCCTATCATGCCATTTGTTATCAGCTTCCATAGCAACAGATTTTATATGATCTTCAGATCACTTTAAATAGAATTTTAATTATAGCAATGATTGGCTTATGTTATTTTATTTGCAATAATGTTATTGCAAATTAAAAAGATAAAGTGGAAAAATGCTTACAAATGATGCAGGACTTCATTCATTTATTATTATTTTTCCAGTTGCTTGACAACAGAAATATAAAGATCAGATGGATTTAAGTTAGTGAGTAGCGAATGAGAATAAGTAAACCAACAGTGAAAATCAATTCTATTGGCTGTAATATTAATACACTATTTTCAAACAGATTAATAATGTACAATTCTGAAATTGTATTTGAAGAACTTTGCAGTGGGAAGGAAAAAATAACTAATAAGAACATTTATTTTCATTTTATTCTAAACACATTCTAAGATCCATTGAAACTGAGCAGGAATTACAAATGCACATAGGGAAAAGAATGAACTCTTTAAGATGTGCTCTTTTGTAGTTACATCTACATCTTTTCAATTTGCTCTGGTACTTCTTTGTTTCAGATTTAAAAGGAACACATTTGCTGTGATGAAGACACTACTATATTTTTGAGGAAACAAAAAGCCACCCACATGTTGAAAAGAGCGACAAAGCACTAAAACCTCACTGATTTTTAGCCTAATTGAACACCAACCAGGACTGCCTTTATGGCAATTCTCACTGCTATTAACATATATAGCAGAATATCCCAGCAGGTGGAAAGAAGTATTTTACAAACAGACTAGAAAGAACTGTTGGATTGGGATGAAACAAGAAGCTAAGTATGATTAGGTCAGGCTTCACTTTTATTATCTCTACAAAATTAGGTCAATTATATTTCTACTTCCTCTAGCCTTTTTTTTAAATATATACTACAATCCTTTTCAAAGTGTTCTTTTTTTACAAGTACCTTGAAGAAGACCTACCGTGGGCTTTATTACATTTATAATGCCTCTTTAACACTGTGGTTTTAGAAATTAAAAACATAAAATAAAAAATAAAGAACAAAACTCATAAACTTAATCTTTTCAATAGAGATAACAGATCATGTCAAATCAAGCTTACTTCTTAGAGATGTTACGGATCTCTGTAGTGAATGAAAATTTTCTGGAATTTGATCCTTTCATAAATTATATTACCAATTCAGTATTAATAGACCTGTAGGAAAGAAGGTGGGATATCTGGGAAATGTTACTATGGTTTTTTTTCTCCTTCCAAACCTGAAAGAAAATTACAACATGGGGAAAAGAAGCATATGCCCAGAGTAACTTTTATTTAGACCAGTGTGACCATAATATCGGGGAAATAATGTTTAAATCAAGTTAATCTTCTTGTATGTCATCTAAGTAGGATCATTAAAGAACATTAGTGGAATCAGAGAGGTTCTAACTACAGTTTAAATTAAACTTATACCCAAAATGGAATGCTTACTATACTGCTTCTGGTTTTAAAAGAAATGTTAACTGGATGAGAAGAGGCTACCAAATGGTAAACAATAAGTAGCAATTCTATCTCCTTTTTCTCAGTTCTTCAGCAGAGACTAGAAAAGAAGTTTCTTAGCTAAGGATACTCTTTCCTACTATAGCTTTCCACGATGGCCATTCTACTACTCCTAAGATAGCTAAGTGTGATTGATCTTAGGAGTTAAACAGAGTTGGCCCCCCCTTATGGTAGTAGTTGATGGAGGAATTGTCTGGGAGCTCCAGAGCTGTTTGGTTGGGTGGGAAAGAATTTCAGAAGATGGCATAGGCAGACTACTACTACCAAATTATATTGGGGGGGTGAAGCTTGATTTCAGGGCATTTTAACCTTTTTAGAATAAAATTATGATCGTTTGAGTTATATCTGTTTTAGTGCAGTACAGCTGATTGGATGCAATAACTTTTGGTTTCTAAATTTCAGTAAAAAGGAGAATCAAATATAATTGCTAATGCACCGAGAGACCCTGTCTGCAGCATGCTTGCTAAAATCTCATAGGTCTTAACGAGGGTTAAGCTGCCAAATGTATACATCACTAAAAAGTGTCTTCTGAAAATGTGCAGAATCGCTTAGTAACAATAAGCTGTGTGTGTGATACATTTTCCTTTTGGGTAATAAAAAAAAAAGATGAAAGAGAATCTTTATCAGTTCTAAAGTCTGAGCTTGCTCTCTGTATCAGTAGACTAAGATAGCATTATGACTCCCATTTTGTTCAGGAAGTCTGTCCTGCCAGTAGGGCTTCTCCAGATCCACAAAGCAATCTTGAATTGGCAGTAATAAATAACTTAATGACTTAATAGTTTTTGTTTCAGATTTTTTCTTGCTTGGGTTTATGTTGTCTAGGATTAGGGCTTCAAGTGATTAGGGACCAATTCAAAATGTCTTCTGGTAGAATAGTGACAAATGGGAAATATGCAAGAACAGTATGGAAAAAGAAAATTTAAACAACATTTGTAGCACTGGAAAAGTTGAGAATTGCAATCAAATAATACATTACTTATTTACAATAAAATGTGTGAGGGAAAATATGCTAATTCATATCATAAGCCATTAGCAGAAGAAGTTGCTTTTTATTGATTACTGAATGTGCTATGGATACATTTAGAAAACGCTTTTAAGCTTGGGCACTTTTCCATACTTTGTAGGAACAAATACTCAATGGTGGTTCTACGATTTTAGGAGTTCCAGGAACAAAAAGTTATTCTCTTACAAAAGGTAACAGAACAAAAATAAACCTATTAATTCTAATGAACAGCAATACCATTCTTCCCAACAACAAAACATACTATTGTAAATGAAACATTCATTTACATGATATTATTTTTGTAAACATTGATCTATATACAAATGTTTTACCATCCTGCAATTTTTCAGGTAAGATGTACTCCATGTTGGTTGTAGTCTATAGACCAGGGGTGTCAAACGCAAGACCTGGGGGCTGGATCCTGCCTGTGGTGTGCTTAGATCTGGCCCACAGGGCCACCCTGGAATCAGTGAAGTGGCCCGCAGTGCCTCTGCCAGTAAAAATGGGCTCCCAAGCTCTGTTTATGGCTGCGATGGCCTCCTGCAACATGCTGCCAGTGAAAACGGGAAGGCCTTATCAGGACTGTATTTGACCTCAGGGGACTGGGGTGGGTGTGGCCATGGTGGCCATGGCCAGCTCAATGTCACGTGTCAAGGGTGCCTGTGGTGGCCCGAGTGTTCTGCCAGTGAAAATGGGCTCCTGTTTTTGCTGCCAGAGGGTTGCAGGAAGCCGTTGCATCCAAAAACAGAGCTCGAGAATCCATTTTCACTGGCAGAGCACTCGGGCCACCACAGGTGCCCACAACACAAGTGACTTAGAACTGGTCATGCCCACACCAGCGCCCCAAGGTCAAACACAATCCTGATGCGGTCCTCAGTAAAATCAAGTTGGGGTAAAAGAGTTATTGAATAGGCAGATTAAAAAAAAGCTGGTCTTCTGGAAATGTGATTCCTGCTCCAAATATGGGAAGGAAGAGATGGGAAAACAAATTGTAGATGGAACTGAAATATTTCAAAGGAAGAGGAAACATGCATTTTCCAACAAAGTTCGAATGGGTCAGATCTGCAGGCCTTTGGTAATATAAATGCATTGACATAAGCAGGAACTGCTGGCTTTTGCCCAATACAAATACTACTAAATTAGAAAGAGGATGGAGCTTTTGTGAAAATCCAGTGAGAGGCCACTTAAAACATACAGTGTTTTCAAACTATTCAAAATATGAATCATTGACTGGTTATCCAAAAGCCATAAGATGACTTTGCTTTAGATCAGTATTACTGTTTCTTTTTGTTTTTTTCAATTTTACTTTGGAACTGGAACAGAATCCATAGAAAAGCTTCAGGTGAAAGAATAATGATCACTTAAAGTAAATAATTATATGACAATATATACTTTTCACATACCAATAGCTATCACTGGCTTTCTTCTACTCCTTAATAAAGAAATTAAAAATGACACATAATCATGGTCAGCTTACAGCAATCTACACCTGCTGGCCAAATTTTATATATAGAAGCCAAACAGGTGACAAGCCAGTCTTAATTCAAACTGGTTTCAAGCAGTATTCATCATCATCTGAGGAAATTAGCTAATTTAGGAGTTCATATTCTGCACCCAACTACCAGAGACCTCAAGAGTCACTTTCTCCATCCCTATTGCTTGAGATAAAGCTTGACTGGCCTTAACAAGATGCCAATCGGTGTGAATGTCACAGCCTCAAAAGTCCCTTACCAGCCTTTGCAAAAAAATAATTGGCCACTTCCAGGTTTGGGTGTATTCTCAGTGATTTCTGAGATTTGCCATCATCATACAGTGGGATGTTGCATTGGTAGGAAAGTAACCAAAACCCAAGAACTGTATTCCAAGAATGTCTTAGAACACTTCTATCTAAAATATACCGTGTTTCCCTGAAAATAAGACCTTATATTTTTTTTAACCCTGAAATAAGTGCTTCGCCTTATTGCTATGTGCTCAAAAGCCCGATTTTGCTTATTATCAGGGGATGTCTTATTTGAGGGGAAACAAGGTAGTTTAAAGGAATTTATTTCTTAATAAGGTGTAAGACTAGCATCTTAGGGACTAAGTGAATCTCCACTCTTTGATATGGAGCACGTTATGGAAACACAGTCCTAATTCAGTTTGCCAGCTATTAAAAGAAGAACCATTGCTACTATTATTCATATTAAAATCTCTTTTTCCGACTGGCATATGGAAAAGCAAAACTAACCCCATTAACATATGCTAGGTGAATCTAAAACTTCAGCCGAGAGAAAGGCAATTATCACAAAGAATGAACAGGACTGCCCCGGTCCTTAACATGTCATGGAATGTCACTCCTTGTGCCATGAAGCTGAAGAAAATGATTGGTGTACAATTCACTAGCAATTACCTCTGTGTAAAATGACTGCAGTCACTTTGGTGGGAGGAGGGGGGCACTTAACTGGGAAATTTCAGTTTCAAACTCAAGATTTTTTTTTTCAGTAGTCCCTGCTCTTTACCCAATTTTCCAGCTGAACTGCCTGAGGCATGAGGAGGTGAAGAAGCTCGCGCAAGGTCATCCAGGAAATCAATGAGCGAGGCCTGTTTAGAGCTCCTTCTTCTCTTAGCAGCTCTTCCTTTGCTGTAGTTGTTGGACCACTACTACCAGGAAAATTCCCTGTGCTCCAAACGTTAGCTACAAAAGAATGATAACCAAAAAGGGAAAAAAAGACAATGATATGCTCTAAAGAACAATTAGAATTACAGAATGACACCTTATTCCCATAAGAACAAAGGGTTTAATTAGTGTAACATAGTAAAACATGTTTGAAAAGGTTAATCTTTTGGCACAATGCATTCACTATCTGATGGATCTCATAGATTCTTGTTAAAAGATACACATTTTTTTTGGGTATTTCCATGAGCTAACATATATTATTATATAGTAAGGCCATAAAATGTTGAAGGTCTTATTTTGATTACAACTCTGTTTATGCTACGGTAGTCAATCCTAGAAAAGTAATTCAGGATTTGTCCTTTAGAAACATATTATATACTTCTTATTCCTGGAAATACACCAGTGAATTGTAATAGCAATTAATCTTAAAAAGAGAAGCTCAGATATCTTTGATGGGAACAGGTTTTTTTTTTGAGATTTCAGCAGCATATTACTACATTTATTAACATTTCTGTTTGGCCCTGGACTGATAATACACTTCTGTTTCCTATCTCCTTTTGTAGCAATATTGACATCTCAGGAGACTTAGGTCTTTGCATAAAATGTCCAATATATGATTATTTGAGCCTGGTCATAGTGCTTTGAGTGAGAACTCTGGATTGATTTGTTCAATGATCCATTTGTTTGTTTTCTTGGCTGTCCTTGATATTCTCAGGAGTCTTCTCCAGCACTGACGTTCAAAGGTGTCAATATTTTTTCTATCCATGGTGCTTCAAAGTCCACCATTTGATACATACATGAAGCTACTGTACTAGCAAAATTGCAGAAATTCCAAAAAGTAAATAGCATTTTGACCATTTAAAGTAAGGGCAGCCTTTCTAAGCAGTATTAGTTTTGATGCAGTTTAGCATAACGGTGATGTGTTGAATTTGATGCAGGAAAACTCAGGTCAGACTTATGGAATGGCTTTTGGCCATTTCTCTTTCTTAATTAAATCTCATAGAGAGATTTATACCCTGGAAATAAAATTAGAGGAAACCCTGTGTAAGCTACCCAAAACTCTTTCCCCCCCAAAAAAGCAAGATATAAATGCAATAAATACACTAGCAATTTTTCCTGGGATTTTCTCAGATTTCTACATTTGATCATAAATCTTTTCCAGGTCTTGAACAAGTTTAATTAATTATTAAAATGAATTTGAAAATATTGTTTCAATTTTGTCTCTTGGAAGTTTACATGTTTATAAGTATCACTACTGCAACATTATGTATTAGAAAGGAAGAAATGAACAATGGCCTGTTAATGAGAAACTATAAAATCCATAATACTAATTGTATAAGGACTAAATGGATTGAAAAATAATTTATTTTACATTCCATTAATATATTCTTCCTTTGGTTACCTTACTTTATGTTTCAAATGAAAACATCAATATTTGAAACATGATAACAGTAAGAAAACTGTGGTAAAACTGTGCCTAAATTGTGTCTTTAGTCTTCCTTTTAAAGTTCTGATAAACTCAAAAGAAACACACATTAGTAATTTTTGGCAACCTTTAGCCATAAGGAAGCTACAGCTCATCAGTTCTAATCTAGAGATCAAAGCAATTTAGTGGCAACATAAAACAGTTGTGTTTCAACAGTGACAGGATATTCCTTTAAAAACATAACATCAAACAAAAAAAAGTGAGAGAAACTATGTTATGCTTAGAAATATGGCAGGCAGTCATATGTAAGGAAAATACTGTATTCTTAAAGTGGAAAAAGACGTTTTAATTTTTTAAGATTCTTATCCCGCCTTCTTTTTCATGTACAATTCAAGGCAGCATTTACTTTAAATTTTACTAATTTAATCTCATTTACTCAGCAGTCACTGACAAAATATATTTCTTATATTTTCTCAATTTTACAAAATTACTATAAGCCTTTGAGTTTCAAGGAACTATTAATCAGGGAAGATGGTTAAAAACTAGAAAAAGAAGACTAGGAAAGTCTGCCTCATCAGATACTATAATTGTAAAAAACATCTTATTTCAATGGAAAAAGAGATTAGCTCTTACCAAATTCAGATTGCACTAGAACAGGGGTATCAAACTCATGTTGTCACGGCGATATCACATGACGTATCAGGACTTTCCCCCCCTTTGCTAAACTGGGCGTGGGCGTGGCCAGCATGTGATACTTCTGGCCCATGGGCTGAGAATTTGACTCTGTACTACAAGCTCTCCTAAAATTTGATGGGAAACAAAGATTAGTAGTAGATATGTAAAAAACTCCTATTGTTCTTATTGTTGTTTAATGTAAGTTCTAGTTGTTAAAGTCAATGTTTTCCATCCTAACATACACAACATTGTTGTGCCAATGAAAAAGTGATTGAGAAAGTACCTACAAATGATCTTGCATACTCAGAATATCTTTCCTGTGTACTCATCTGAGGCATGAAAAAAATATGAATGCTATGTTTAGTTTTACACATTATGCTAAATTATAGTTTATTCCAATCATGGTTTGTTGAACACAATATAATGTGGCCAGATTTACACACAATGTTAAATCAAAATAGCAATTTATAAATTGCAGTGGCAGCATTCATATTATTTCCATGGTTGAGCTGTTTTTAAATTAAGATCAGTTTTTGAGATGGATGGAGATAAAAGGCTTTGCTAGCTGGCTGGCTAGGTAGAGTGCATATTATTGTTCTATGAAGTTAGAAATATACCTGAGGCCACCTAGATTTTTTAAATAGGAAATGATTGTGTATGTATCTTAATATCTTGGGTTTTCTGCAGACATTGTGCTTTGGCTAATAGTGCTTAAAAAAAAGGCAATGAATAAGAGCAGAAGAGAACTCCTAAAATTAAAAGAATATTGAATTTCTTAAAGAGAAAAAGATACTTTTTCATTATAGGTTTTAGGAGAAGACAGGCATCCAGTGAATAAATATTGATTGAGTTGCAAACTAAAAAATATAGTTTGGTTTACTGTTCCTTTGCAAATTTTATTGTGGCTTCAGAAAAGTTAAATTCATATATAACACTAAGTTAAAATAAACAAACCATAATGTAGCTTAATATAAAGTATGAATCCATTATGTTTGTTAAAATCTTCCTGACAAGAGACCCTAGATGTTTTGGGTTTAATTTCCATAATCTCAAGTAATTCTGACCATTAGCTAAGTTAAAGAAGGCTAATAATTAATATAATCATTATTACTTCAAAAATAAAATGACCTTCATGAATGGTGCATGGGGTGGAAAGAATTCCTAGGAAATATTAGAAGTGAACTAAACTCATCCCTTTGTGGAGCTGAACAATGTTACAGGTTCTTAACTTCTGATGGTGACATGAACTCCACTGAGAAGCAAAAATTGTGAGATTATGAAAAATGAAACAATGAAACTGTGTAACATAATAAGTAACATTTGGGGTCCTAAATTATAAACAACAGAGAGATAGAACAATGGAAAAAAGCATGTGTTCATCAGTCTTCTATGGAAAATAGGATGAAGTAAACTTGTTCAGAAAAGACTTATGAATAGATCTGCTTTACTGCATCTGCATCTACAGCTAAAGATCTTCTCTGTTTTTATTACATCGACAGATCTCAGGTTGAAGATCTAGATTTTAATTGATCAAGAAAAAAAAAGCACACAATTTTTAAATTTTATTTACTGTGGATTTAAACTACTGAAGTTTGTAGATTGGGGCTTATTTTTCAGAAAATCAGACACAATTATGTTGGAGGCACACTGTATGGATTTACTTCATACCTGGAAATATCATCCTAAAATGTAATGTGCCAAAATTGCACTTCTAACTTTTTTATGACTAATGAAATTTTCAAGAGTTTTCTTTCTTTTTCTAGTTTTCTAGTAGAATAGGTTTCATTCTGCTGATCTCAACATATTCATTTCTCATTAAGTAGCTATGGTCTAATTCCTCTTCAGTCATAACACTGTATTTTCAATATATAATAAAATATAAATATATAGTTTTTATTATATTTTAAAAAATCTTTTCAAAAAATCTGGATCATTTAAATTGCCTCCCATTGATGTTTTATTAATTTTTCTCTATAGATTCATGGTGTTATGAAACAATTAAGAGTAATAGCCATGCCTACAGCCTAAAGCATTTTGGGAAACGTCTTGATGTATTACAGAATGAGAAGACTATTAAAAAAAATGGTACTAACATAAAGTTATATGTTGTTGCTTTTAGTGCCTAAAAATGTAGTAGCAACCAACACCCTAGTTAGTTCCAAACAACTGCAGGATTTCTTTATAATCAAGAATTTCAGTGTGTCTGTTTCTTGTTACTGGGTCATATGTGACTAGTGATAGGTGGAAACATCAGATCAATACCACTGTGCCAGCCATGTATCACTGTAAGACAATAAGAAGCCTTTCCCATCTATTATTTTAAAAGCTTTTGGTTCTTCTAAGTACTGTTTTACTTTGGTGGAAATTTTTAGTGACCTCTATATGGCATTTATCTACTAATATATAGGTTAAGCATTCTGGAGGAATAGCTTATCATTCCAAAGGTAACAGTAAATCTTCTTTAAATTAAACTTAATGCCTGGCTGTTTGATGAAGACAGCCAAATAACAAATTAGATTGCTGCTGCTTTTTTTCCTGATTTTTCTTTTTAAAGTTATGTTTCAGTGCTCATCTACTTAAAAATCAACCAGGTCTAACCCTACTTAACTTTTTGAGATTAACTAAAGTTATTTCTGTCTCTGCTCCTTATGCAGTTATTGGTATTGCTTCCCAGCCTCTCAAACTCAACTCAATTAATCTCTTCAGTTCCTTTCATAAATGTCTGATTTGCTAACTTTCCTTTCCTCTAGAAAAGTAGCAATAAGGAAGTTACTTATTTCATTCTGTAACAGAGGATACACATGCTCTGCCTTCTAATTTGACAACAATATTCATGTAAGTGTAAATATTACTTTAATAACCGTAAGTTTGATAAAAGAATAGCCTTGTACTTTGCCTAAACATAAAATAGATTTGTGTCAAAGAATATAAGAGTAAAACAACATATAATTTAAAGAAAATACTACTGGACAGACTTTAATAGTCATCAACATATCATATAAAATAAAATTCTACATAGTATAAGATACAACTTTAGATGATTTTTACCAACAATATATTCAATAATTAATCATTTCTGGACCTCTTAAGGTACGAATAAATTATGGTATGAATAAACAGAAAGGAGGGCTCTTCAAAATTGTAACTTGAAGAGCTGAGATGAAGAGGACCATCTTCCATCCAAATACTACTGGAAGTTATCCTCCTGGTATACTCATTTATCATCAGATAGGAAGACTCTTTTGATGCAGTAACTAGTTGATGGACATTTTCCAGACACTTCTCCCTCACACTCAAAAACCTAATGTTATTCAAAGTTTTATTTTTGTCCGTATTATGATCCCATGTTATTCAAATAGTTTAAATGAGTGCTATTGTTTATTCATAATGTAAATGTAGCATTAGATATTAGGCTGCAAATGTGTACTTGAGCCTAGATCAATGCTATTAAATTCAATGTTGCTTACTTTTCAGTTGTTATGTGTGTGTGTGTGCATGGAGCTTGGACTCGTTTGGCCAATATGTGAGTCACTATGTGAAATGATAAAAATATGATTAAAAAAACGAACATGTGAAGCTCCTACGTCTACTTTATGTGTTTCAGCAACATGCTAATATGATTCAATATTTATAATAATTAATATTATTATTTATAAAAAACTAGGGCAAAACAAAAGACCTTAACTGACCTCTGTAGGAGCTTTTACACAGAGATAAACATGGTAATTTTTTCCCCATCAAATCATCTCATCCTTACTCTGTGCACTTTCATTTCAACCTGAGCATGTTGCTGAGTAGGACAACACCACTACTTATGGTACCAATATTAAATGTTCATTTAAAAATAACAGAAAATAATAATTAAAAAAAAACCCACAAAAGACCTTTTGCTTTCTTTTTTCAACTGTTTCCTATTTTCACAGGCTATCATTGGGTTGGTGTAGGTGGGAGTTGCCTGGATTTAAATTTGTCACAAAGATGATGCTTTCAGGAACAGGAAATAGAGAATTGAATTGGAATTAACTTCTGCAAGATTTTTTTTTTAAGATCTAAAATCAACTATCTTTAATATCCATCTCTTTGTGAAGAATTTCTATTAAATGCCGACCTGGAAATTGCTGGCATCAATCCCAGTCTTTGTTCTCATAAGGAAGTAAGCTTGGTGCTGTGGGGAATATTATGCCAAACGTGTTCCTAAACTTGAGGGAAATGACTGTTTTGTATTTTGAGCTTTCTTGTGCTAAGTGAATTTTAAATTCTAGTGTTAATAATACATAGCCAATGTCAGCTTTTATTTAAAACAGAACTGTGGAATGCAGTTAAACCCAGTGCAAAGCCTAGGCTAATCTAAAATATATTTATCTTCCTACAAATTCATACTGAATGGCTTTCCTCAACAAAATAGTGCCACCTGGCAATCTCCATTGAAGCAATTTTATTATTTCTTAATACAACTTTCTCTCCTACCACTAGCCCTGATAGTGCTGTGCAGTATGCAGTATGCATTTTGAAGGAGCATTTTTTATCAAAGCAAGTCTGCCTCTTTATATTGTACTAGATATATAGCAATCTTCCCTAATCTGGTTCATTAGACTTCAGTTCTCATCACTGCCATTGTGGAATTCATTTCCTGGCAACTTGATTCTTTTAATTTTGCCTCATCCCAAGCTCCAAAGAAGACCTGCTATTTCAGTTTATGCTTGTAGCTCAGGGATGAACTGTAAAGTTCTCGATGTTCTCTGAATGTGGTTGTTTGCTTGCAGATATTTCATTACCCAACTAGGTAACCACATCACTTAGTAATTGTGTAATGAAACATCTGCAAGCAAAATAACCAAACTCAGAGAACACCAAGAACTCCACAATATTTTGATAAGGAGCCAAGTTTTTTCCTGCATTGAATAAATAAAAAATATGCTACCAACCCATTGCTTCCTTTAAGACTTTTTAAGACTAAATCTTGCCATGCAAAACAGAATAATTTTAAAAGAAGCTAAGTAATTTTTGTTGCCGGTAGTTTGCTTTAAGGTAATCAGTACCAGCATCAACAACTTTGATTATTCAAGCAAGACAAGCACAATTATTTAGTGTGCTTCAAAGGGGATGATGCATTATTTTTCATTTTTAGAAAAAACAAACAAAAAAAATAAAATTGTTTGATTAGTCTTCCACTTAGTGTCAATCAAAGATAATGTCAGTAATTTAATCAATACAAACAATACAATGTTAACAAAGTAAGTTGAAAATTAAACTTGAAATAAAGATTGGAAATGTTTTATCAGATATAGGGGAATATGGTCTCTTGTGAATGCCATGCAGAATTAGAATAGATTTGTTAGAAACTCTTCCTGTAAATTTTATGTAGAGTTCTTACTGATGACAATAAAAAAAGGAAAACACATCAATTAGTATATTATCAGTACATGACTGCTTAGGGAAAAAGTAGTAACATGATACCTTGTGTTTTACAAGCTTGGTTATTAATACTAAGGCATAAATCATAAATATAGAGAGTAAGTTGCACTGAATTTGTAGAGCTTTGGATTTAGTTGCTATGAAATGCACAAAAGTGCAAATGTAGCACCTGTCTGCTATGTGTTACAGCAGCTGTGCCTTCTCCAGGATTATGTAACTGTCTTTCACAATTGCCATGCAATCTCAGAAAAATTCAACTGATTTAAAGAATAGCAAACAAGTGCTATATTCCCACCATAACATACTCTTTTGCCTTTGAAACCAACCTTGTCCCATCCATTATATTTTTGACACTTCTTAATATATACCAGTATAACCTTTGATCTAGAAAAAGAAGGATTTATTTCCAGATAAACTCAGCGGAGGACAGGGGAACCTGGCATGCTATGGGATCACGAAGAGTCAAACACAACTTAGTGTCTGAACAATAAAAAAAATTCCAGGTAAGCATTTTGACAATTATGCTTAAGTTTCTTACATTTTACTTAAATTACTACGGTGGGTTTCTGAATTTTTGTTGCCCATTCCCAAAGGATACAGTTTGTACCATTCAATATGAGAATGCTAGTAGAATAGAGAAAATTATTTAACAATTCTATTGGATTATGTAAAGAATTTCACGATTCTTTGGAACATACAAATAAAAGATATGGTTTTTAGGTATGGATACAAGAATAGCAGCCGCAGTGTGATTTAAAACTGTTTGGCATCCTTTTTGTGGCCTATCTCAAAATACTTTTTGTTCATTGTTTCATCAACCACATACTGCTCAAAACTACCCAGGCAAATTCTTCTGTCTTCCCACAACATAGTAAGCTACAGATTTACTCATTATATTTTAGTCTACCTGGAATTGAATAACATATTGATCCATAAATTAAACAGATGTTGGATTTGCACAACATCTGAAATTTTGCTTGGCTAATACATAGTATTGTATAAACACAAGGCCATTGTCTAGAATGTATCTCAAAATTGAACACAATGATCGGTTATATTTTGAAGTCAGAGCTTTCTAAATAATCACTAAAATAATCTAGCAGAGCATTTTTTGGATTAATATCATTTATTAAAAGGCATAAGCATTTCCAAGCTGCACCTCAATTTATCAGACAGAGTGGCTAATGCTTTCATAAAAATTGTTTGTAAGAAAAGATGCCATCAAATCATTTTTGCTACCATAGACTAACAAGGCTTTGTTAGTATCATAAATAATTACTATGTATTAGTACTGATTCTGATGAAATACATTTTACAAGTTTATGATTAAACCAACAATACTATTTACTATATTCAAAAATGCAAATTATTTGCTTGATTCAGAAATAATTGCTTCAAACTCTTCTGTGCTTTTAATCATTGATTTTAAACATTGATTTACTAACTCAGTGTTTTTTAATGAAGCTAAGATTAACATGGCCTCTCTTTTTTTCCCTTCAGCCTGTCACTATTTTGAATAGAATACAAAATCAAGTCATTGACAATGAGTGCTGATTTCATCATTTGGCTAAAATATGCGTAGACCTCCCTAGAAAATATGGAATGTTGGATGGTAGTAGAATACATAAACCAAGTCACTATGATTAATTAAGCCTTGCCCTACAGAAGCAAAGCCTCTTTTGAATGGAATTTGACTCCTGATGAATCTATAACTACAATACAAGACTGCTCTTCCATTGCCTGGTTCCAGATTTCCTTTTTTATACCTCAATATTTTCAGCCCAGATATTTCCTCTCTAGTGCTAATCTATTTAGTTTCCTTGTCCGGATGACATCAGAGAGGGTCTAATATTGGCCTCTGCAACAGTCCCATGTAATGGAAGACTTAGACTAACTTTATTGTCATTTTGAATGTACACTAATTGGCATACATTAAAATGAAATTTAGTTAGATATAGCTCTCGAAGGGTCACCACCTCCAATATATACTACATAAACAAGACAAAATAGATACAAAATTATGTATATACCCACATATATGACACGGAGAAACAAGAATCTAGTTCGGATGTATACATGTACATGGCGAGAAGATAGAAAGGTGCCCATTTAATTTTTTTTCTTTAAGTAGATGACATTATAGCTTTTATTTTTCAAGTATCTTTTTTTCCATTTGAAAAGCTGCACTATAACAGCGCATTAACTAAGGGAAGTGTCTTTTAAAACCTCCAACACCAAAACTATCTACAAACAGGACACAGGTGGAAAAAGATGCTCATGCCCAAGAGAGGTGGGACCATCCCCTCTTCGAGTAGGGAGGCAGGAAACTTGCACAGAAACACATTGAGAAGCAGGACCGATCGTATGAATTGATGAGGACAACACTGTCTGGGGTTCCAAGCGCATGAAGCACTTTCCACGCAAAAACCCGACGGGTTACTAGCCGTGGAGAAGGAGGCTTCCCCCTTGCTCTTTTTCGAGCAGCATGGCAAAAAAAGCGCGGGCGCACTTCACCCAAAAGGAATCGCATCCCTTAACCGTCTTGGCGGCAGGCACGTTAATAGCGAAAGCTCTTCTAGGAAAGCAACTCAAAAGGATTCACTTAGTTGCTTGTACTTACATGCAAAAAAAGGAGAGCCGTTATGAGACACTCCCATCACTTTTCCGCTATAAAAAGCTAAGAAAGGGGGGGGGGGGAAAGGCAGGAAAATCAGGCGGGAGTAGAAGCGCGATGGGCTAAGCGGTGCGTAGAGCTTATCGGGAGTTGTAGTTTACCGTTTTAGAAAGGCGGTTCTGTGCTCTAAGCCTTCAACTACAAGGTCCACAAGGCAAGGCTTCATTCGCAGCGTCTCCCCCCCTCCTCCTTCCTTTCCTCTCCCTCAAGTCGTGCTGCATCCGGCAGTTTTGCTTTTCTTCAGGTCAGCTGGGGTAGGGTCGCGCGCGAAAGAGTCCCGGTTTGCGCGAATCTTTGCTCGCAAAAGAGACTTCGAGACTTAAATGTGGCTGGGGTTTTGGAGAAGAGTCGCCAACGCTAAAACTGGCGTGCGTTCTTCTGGCAGCCGCAGCTTCCCTGGTTCAATTCAACACGATTTAAGATTCCAAAAGACAGGCAGGCAGGCAGGCTGGCTGGCTGGCTGTCCGTCCCTGTGTTACTAATTTAACAACTGCAGTAGTTACTTAACAAATGTGGCAAGGAAAGTCGTAAAATGGGTCAAGACTCACTTAAATTTCTCATTAAGCAACATAACTTTTGAGCTCAGTTGTGGTCATAAGTTAAGCATTACCTGTACTTTCTTAGGTAGGAGACAGGTAAGGAGAGCCTGAAACACCTAGTGAATTGATGGGAGCAAGAGACCAATGCCTTTAAAAAGACATTTGGAATATCCATGTGGGGTAACGTTTCAGACCTGGCTTCTTTCAGTATCTGCTTCCAATGTCTTGACTTGCTCTCATTCGCATGCATATGAACTATTCCCAACATTTGGTGATGGTCCTGCTTCAAAATGCATCAGTGTTTTTCCTCAAGCTTCTGGGCTGAGGGTGGCTTGTCCATTCCCAAAGCAGAAAATTAAAAGGAATTTGAAAATCAAAACCAAACTCACTGGATACACAGGAGGTGTAGTAATCCTGCCAAGAGGGAATAAAAAAAACCCTAAAACAGTAAACAATCCATTATAGTTTCCTTCCATCTTCCTAGCTTTTCCTGCCATGTTTAGATTTGGGTTTTTTGTCTAATCCTGATGGGGGGAGTCTGGATCTTGAGAGAAGTGTGTAATAGTTTAGATTCGTATATAGGCTTATTTTTACCATTTACTTAAGGTGTTGGGAAATGAAGGTGTTTCATTGGCTTGGTATCTCTAGAAGACTATTTTTGGGGCTTTCCAAAGAGGTCTATGCTTAAATAGGTTTTTCAAATTGACTTTTTAATTGGAACAGCCAAGCATTGGTATTAGTGCAATAGTATTAGCATTAATGCATTAGTATTACATTTTCACCACTCAGCTTCATTTCTTCAGAGATTTAGCTACCTTTCTTGTTTACCTGTAGTAAAATTGTGGTAACTCAAATTTGGGTGATGAATGGAGCAGCATGGCTTACTTGCAGATGTGCTTCTTCGTTCAGTATGTGAATGCCACGTATTAAGGGATTTAAAATTATATAGTACATTTATATCAATATTTTGTTTTTATTATATAAAGCTAAATTTAAAGAAGTTTCAGTTAAATGAGTTATGTTGTCTTGTCTTCAGTTAAATAAGATGTTCCACAAAGACATAAAATCCACAGCTTTTAATTTCACTTCAGTTAATGCAAAACATCAGTTTCCCCAATTCATAAGAAATTCACCACTCTGCATAAAAAAATGCAGATGTGGCACACACAAGCAGGATTGATTTAAATCAAGGTGATTTAAATAATTGATTTAAATCATGAGAACTCTTATTTTGTATCATTGATTAAAATCAATTTTCCAGTGATATTTCTTGACATATTTTTAAACAATTGTGCAAATGTGATTAAACACGTTAATTTATAGTTCAGTAAGCATTTTGCAACATAGTTTGATTAGTTTGAGCAGTTACTTCATGAATTAACTTGATTTTTATTATTTGTGAAATAGTGCATAATAATTATTTATTTGCCTAACTGTAAGAGCAATAACACAGCATATGAATTCTGAAACCATACATATCAAGGGTGCTTATGTTTAATTAAACATAATTTTAAATGAAAAACATTAATTTTTGCTGTTGGAACAACCTTCAAGATTGTTATCCAATTATGGTCCTTAAATTTGACTTCAAATGCCTTTAGATTTTGATAGTCTCAGCATTACAGCAATTGCTGAAGTTTTGTTCTTTTTATATAACTAGAGCTTTGGTTTTTTTTTAACTCAGACAAGTAGTTTGTATATACAACTAAAGCAAGCTAGCTGGGAACCTCAACTGAATACCATATGGGTGGGTTTTTTCTCAAAATATAATTGAGTTTTTAAATATAAAATTATGAAAATATACTAATCTAAAATAGAGTTTAATGTACAGAATGCATATTTCAGTAAAACTCTGCCCTTTACTTTTTGGTGCTACTTTGTTTTGTTTCTGTCAGGAATGGCTTTGTTTGACTTTGTTTTTAACAAGAAAAGCCCTGAATACTTCCTTTCTCAAGACCAAATCTTCTGAAAGATTTGGCAGGTTGGCAGGAACCTACCAGTTTCCACAAAGTATGAAACAATATAACTCATGAAGAACTGATCTTTAAGTACTCAGCACAGGAATTCAAACAAAGTCTTGCTTTTTATAGTTTTTAGAATACCTTCTGGAAATATTTCAATGTATGAATATATTGCTTGATATATTTCATTTGTCTGAAAGTATAATATTCCATTTTATGGTACACACAAAGGGGGGGAGGGGCTAGGGAGGGGCTGAGAGATCTTAAAATAAACTTGCTAAACTAGCCTTTATCGGTATTTCCTGTCTTCAGCATTAATCTGCACAGGTTTATCTGAAAAAATTGTAGTATAACTTTCCAGGTCATGTTGGAAAGAGAAATAGGAACAAAAAATATATATATTTAGTATTGTGATAGAGAAAGTATTTCAGGAACTAAAGTTTTAGGAAAAAGTACTGTTGACAGTTCATAATACTTAATTATGAAATATCAGTCTCAAAAGATTATTCTTTTTCCTGTAAACTGCCTTTTCATTTCATTGTGTCCTAAAAGATGTGTTAAAATTCATTTAAATAATAATATTAATATATAAATGGCCAGGCAATCAGGTATGATCCTGCTCTAGGATTTATCTGTCTAGTATTTACATATTACCTAATGAGTCAGTTGCTTAGGCTGTTAATGGATATTGGCTTGATACGACTTCAGGTTTTCAAAATAAACATATTTAAAGGCTTGGGTAAAATACCTGTGTTTGGAAGCTGGCCTCAGCAACTTTTATCTACAGTCTGATGCATGACAAATTAATTACGCTACTCATGCAGCTATTGCACCATACTCTATAGGAAGCTATACTAGTTCTACAGTAACTTGTGTTACTGTGGCTACTTTATCTCCTGATAAGTCCGTAATTAACTTGTCACTACTGTTTAATGCTTACGGTATGTAGAGAATCAGTTAATGGCATCACTAAAGCGGTAGTAGCCTGAAGGAGAAGTTCATGCCCACTGGGAAGGCTATCAGGGATTGCTTAAACACAAAGCACTAGGGCCTGACTGGAAAGGTATTAGGATAACAAGTTACAAATGCTACTGATGCAAATATAGTTAGTCTCTGATAGCACTCTTGATTTGGGATCAGACTAATTTCTATGAGAAAAAAAAAAGTAAGTGGTGTTTTTAGTTGTTGATAGCAAATTTCTACCCTTTTCCTGGAAAGTAAATTTATGGTATTCAATGGGGCTTGCATATGTACTGTAAATTCCGGCGTATAAGACGACTTTTTAACCCATTAAAATCTTCAGATAAGTGGGGGGTTGTCTTATACAC
>JANHFM010005918.1:28490-45860 GCA_032468115.1 Grayia smithii | reverse complement strand
TACAGTTATGAAGTAGCAACAAAAATAATTTTATGGTTGGGGGTCACCACAATATGAGGAATTGTATTAAAGGGTCGTGGCATTAGGAAGGTTGAGAACCACTGATCTAGTGGTTAAAGCATCAAGCTACCCAGAAATCAGGAGGCTGGGAGTTCTAGTCCCACCATAGGCATGAAAGTTGGGTGAGTGACTTTGAGCCAGTCATTCTGTCTCAGCCCAACTCATAACTTGTCATTGTGAGAAAAATAGGAGGAAAAAGATAAGATACATTCACTGTTACTTAGAAGTTATTTAGAAAAATAATAAAGGCAAGACTTAAGAAAAAAATCTAAAATAAATAAAATCAAAAGTCTACTGGGAGATCAGAAATTATTTAGGGATAAAAAATACTTCATGCTTATTTATATTTGGGGAGGGGGAGAAATCTTCAGCGGCACATTTTTCTTTTTGTCAACTACAAGCAGGGCTGGGTTCTACCCACCTTTGCTACCGGTTCTCTTCGTGTGCGCGCGTGCACGCACGTGCGCGAAAACGCTAATTTCGGCGATTTTGGGAAAAAAAGGTAAGTTTGGGTGCGTGGGTGGGCCCGGGTCCGGGATGCAGCGAACCGGTTCGGTGATGTCACAGCGTCACTGCTACCTATTCGTGCGAACCGGACCGGACCGGGGGTAACCCACCACTGAATCAAGTCCTTCCCAAGGACCTGGGATAGACAAATGTTCGATGGGGTAAAAAGGAATCATTGCAGAATGTAAACAGTTTCAAGTGAAGCACCTTTTGGAATTGACTGACAGTGATTTTATGAAGGCTGATGGCATTTGAATGGTGCTCCAGATGTTTTATGATTGCACCCAAGGTGCCTGTTACTAATCTTTGCTTTCTTTTGCCACAGTGATTATACTTCTATTTCCAGGTCTATTTTGTTATTTTCTCTGGCTCTTTAGCTGGAGAATTCTGCTGTCTCCAGAAACTGCAACGTTCACCATCAAGACTTCTGTCTTTCTTACTAACAATTAAGTCTGGGGTGTTACCAAGCAGGTAAGTTTGCATGTTTAAGTCTAAAGTCTCAGAGCACCTTAGTTTCTTCATTGTTTATTATTATTGCACTTACTAACAACCTCAAGTTTTTATAAAGTGGTTGATCAATATATGCATGTATGAACACAATATTGTTTTGTTAAAGTCTAGAATCCGTTGAGGGATCAGAAAAGATAAGAGTACAGATTAACAGAATTGGAAGGGACCTTGCAGGTCATCTACTTCAAACTTCAGAGACATTCTGCCAAATTCCCTTCCTTTTTTCCCGATCAAAATAAAATAAAATAAAATACCTTTATAGCATGATTTTTTATAGTCAATTTCATGCATCAGATAAGTAAGCCTAGTTTTTATCATTAAATAACAGAGTAATAGTTGATTCTCACACCTTATCTGATGGGGTTCTAAAAATTTCAAATTGCTTTAACTAAAGCTGAAAAGCCTATACCTTTTTCAGTAAACTGTTCAACATTGAATAATAATTTGCCAGAATCAAGACTGAGTTTTGTTTTTTATAAACATTTAGCCATTTGTCTCCTTCACTGCAATGAACCCACACTCTCTAGGACTATTGTTAACTACTTCTTAATAAGGGGGGGGAAATCTCCCATTAAAAGTTTCTATTTCTGACTTTAAGAATACTTTTTATATTATTGACACACACTCCCTCCCACTACCACTATTTTATGAATAGTGAATAAAGCATCAACTTTATGGCCTGGAAAATGTTCTGTGATTTTATCTTGGCATCTCCCAGGTACCTTAATTAATTTCTCAGAATTACCATCAAAATCATAATAGCTGCACATTATGAGAGCTGAAGCTCAAGACATCTGGAGGATCTTACATTGGAGATTAATATAGGTATTATACAGAAAATCCAGGTTTGCCAAGCAAACAAAATTATCATAGTACCTTGGTAATTATAAAGTTTTTGTTTACAAGTTACCAAATAAGCCACACTTTCCAAAAGATAAGCATCAGAATTAATTTATTTTAGATACATTCTTTGTGCACATTAACGTAAGATATTAGTGCTCCTTGGTCACATGGCACTGCTAATGCTCTTCACTTTGAAGGCTACACAGGATAAGATACAAATAGGAATTAACAGAGATACACAGCAGAAACCACTGAATAAAAATCACAAAGCAACTTCTATGGTCAGAACAACTGAGCATCCCCATACCCTTGTTTTTCTGCCAGGTCAGAAACAATCAGCAAACTCATCAGTACAAATAACAATGAAGAAAACTGCACAATGTAAGACATTGAGATCTACCTAGCTATAGCCAGGTTTTTCAAAATGAATTACAGAAAAAAAAAATCTACCCACTGAAAGGTGTTGTCTCACAATCCCAGACTCCAATTTGGTTGCTTTTTAATATTAATTCAAAAACAGGACCATTTGCAACATTTCAAGTATTTCATAAATCTGAGGACTGAAAGTTACAGGAAAATAAAACTATCATCATAAGCTGGTTATATTTTACTATATAGAGTTCTCTCTTCCCTACCTCCCTTAGTGGGAAAATGGGGGCAGATTCACGTTCTTCTGTCACTAGGCAAAAAGGCAACAGTTCCCTGCTGTTATAGAATCCAAAATGCTTGAAAAGATGAACTCTCATGGAAGGACTTAAAACTATGAAAACTTTTTAAAGAAATATTAAAACATAAATAACACCTATTATCTTAAGTACAAGATTCCCCAGAGACCAATCAGAAGATACGGATAACCATTATGAGATAAGGATTTGGGGAATTGGATTAGAGATAATGCCCTTTCACATTAAACACAATAGCAACTAATACAGGATTCCATTTGATGTGCAAAGTAAGTTCAGTACAGTACTAATGTTTCTTGGCATTTATGATACTCAAACCTTAATCTTCATAATGCTCTTGAGAGATGAGTAGATATTCCATTATCATTATTCCATTCAGTGAGTTTATAGTACCTGCTCTAACCTTTAAAAGCTGCTGGTTGCAGTGTAGCTGTAAATAGACATACTCATTGATAATGTTTTTAAAAGGGCTATGAAGTACATACTGATCTATTTTAACTATCCAAGAGAACACCCCATTTTGACACTGAAGCCTAAAGAAAATTAGGCTACAACAGTCCCTTGACTGCAAACTATATTTAATGTGCTGATCCTAAAAGATGACTAACATGGAAATGTTATTAAGGATGCAATGAAACATAGCTCTACTTTAAGTTCACGTGTTTTTTTTTTCTCTAGAAAGGCTAAATATGTGACTACTACTGCAATAACGGCACAGCTATGCTTAGAAATGGGCTAGATTTTTTACTGTGATGGTTGTTAATGGCTTGGAGTTTTCATGAGGGGGAAAAAAGGGTGATATCCAAATTAGTTTGGAAGTAGTGGTTGTTTTGAATAGCAGTTTATTATGGAACTTGTTGAATTATTCTTCCCAATTACACCAGATTTTCCAATTGCACAATTAAAAACATATAAATAACTTCATGAAGTGCTGAGCACGATATATTCAGAGATAGGAAAGCATAACATTTATCAACTCTCCAACTCTGTGAAGCTTGTGACTATTGCCAGAAAAGTCACATTTTTACTTTTGTTTGTTTGGCCGGTGTTAAATATAATGTTACACACGTAGCAGATGAGAATAAGAGCAAATGTCTATTGAGAATATCAGAAAGGAATTCAGTGTCCTGAAATTCACTTCCCCACCAATAGGAGTGGGGGGGAAAAAGTAGCAAGACACTGCAACCACCTCCTTCACTCAAACTTTACACTGTTTCTGTTGACACACAAAAATAAAATCAGCTACAAGGATGGCGGCTACAACTGCCTCTAAGTATTTTAAGACTGATTAAAAGGCACTGTAGTGCCATAGTTCCTTAACCCAAGCAGGGAGAATGGAAAACTCAGGAACCAGGATGAGGCAAGAATTCCCATTAAAGGAAAATTTCCCACCTCTCACCTCTATAACTTCAGTTTCAGCACCTGCAGCACTTCCTCCTGTCCTGCTGCTGAGCTCAGAATTAATCAGCTCTGTTTCCCCCAGTAATGTCAAGGTGCAATCATATGGGTGCAGAGCCGATGAAGAAACAGCACAAGCACCACCTGTAAAGGAGACACTGGATTGCTGAATGATTATTTATCTATTTATTTACCACTATTAGTATGCTGCCTTGTTCTTATAACTCTAGGCAGCTTACAACAAACACAATAAAACACCTATAAAATACTCAAAACAACCCAAGCCATTAAAACGAATAAATACTATTAACAAAATTATTAATTAAAAAACTGTTACTACATTAGACAAATGAACAAATGCCCCACAGAGCTAGCTGCCTGTTAGGTCAATACCCAAACACCATTAGAAATCAAAAAGATCCATCAGGTACTTGCAGCAGACCAATTCAATCAGCCTGTTCCCCTGAAGGTTGATGGTGGCTATCAGTCTGACTCTATGAGAGACTAATACACCAACTGCATTTCTGCTTTTCATCTGCCTATTAAGAATCTCTACTAATTGGAACTTTTCTAACCTTCACAAAGGCTTGGCAAAAGCACCATTCTTGGCACGTTAGAAAATGCTCCTTAAAGGTCTCTGAAAAATAACAGTAATAAATAGTAATAAAATAAGGTACAGTGCATTGAATATATTTAGCGATTAAATGAGGAATGGATGTAAATTGCAAAAAGACATTAGCAGGCAACCAGCTTCATATGTTTCATCGCATCTCATTCAATCGATAGATCCACATAACACAATAAGTTACTGTTTAAATATGGCTTAGTAACTAAGCCGAAACTGGTTGAATTCATAGAGTACACTAAGCCATAAACCTGATTTGAAAACCAAAATGGCTATATCCAAACACTAAACCAAAGTCAAACAGTGAAACCATATAGTGGCTCAATTAGATAAAACACTTATTTTTGGCACTGATTTAATTGTACCATGGTAAACACATTTCTTAGCAATTAAAATAAACCATGCTTCTAGGGCAGGGGTGGGCAACTGTGGCCTTTTTACAACCAGCCAGCTTGGCTGTCTCAGGAATTCTGGGAGTTGAAGTCCAAAGGTTGTAAAAGGGCCGTAGTTGCCCACCCGTTCTAGGGCATCAGGGTACAAAAGTGTAATTTTAGCTGACTCTGAGACAATAGCAACTGGAAAGTATTCTAAGTCCTTTGTTTTTATTAAATATCTCTCAGAGTAAACAGAATCCTTGAACGAGAGCTCCCTATTTTATCCCACATCATCCTTTCTAATCAATGTTGTTTAATTAATTACCCTTTAAGGTCCATTACACCTAAAAAGTAAACCATCTTTTTCCATCTTAACTGAATGTTTAAGATAGATCAATAGACTACCTATACATAGCTTTGTGATCAATACTGAGTGGTGACAAAAAGCTGCTCGAATGCTCTGGACTCCAGCCTTCCCATCATCAGTTAATAGAAGCCTTCATTTGATGTTCTAGAATAAACAACATGTGGATTTGTGAAGTAAAACTGATGACAAGGCAAATGATGACACTGGAAGAATTTTGCATACTGAAACTCCCCATAATGGCTCAAGAGCAAGTCTGGTGTAGTGGTTAAGGTACTGGGCTAGAAAACAGAAATCTAGTCTTCCCTTAGGTGTGAATGCCAGCTGGGTGATTTGGGCCCAGTTATTCCCTCTCAGCCCAATCCACCTCACAGGTATGTTGTGAGGAAAATTAGAAGCCAGGAGCATCAGTTTACCACCTTGAGTTATATATAAAAATTGAAGAATAAAAATCTGATGATGATGATGATGTATTTGGACTGAGTTGATCTAAAGTACAAATAGAGGACAGAGAAACTATTAATTCTAATGTATTTTGATTAGACACTGGAACACCATAAAGGTCAATGGTCATAAAAGACCACCTAATTTTAACGTCTACTAATAAATTACAACATAATATGCACAACAATTAAAAAGGCAGTGCTGAATAAGCAAAATGATTTTATAATAACTGATTAAAATCTGAAATAGCCCAATTTATACAGCAAAAATACAAAATCACTCATCAAATCAATGCCTTCATGACAATCCTAACTATATGACAATGGACTGCAGTGAGGAAATCTTGATGTCTACCCAAATCTGTCTATATTCCCCTTAAAGCTATGAATTTTAGAACATGGTCTATAAAACTACAGTGAAAGGAATAGAGGAAAAAATGCTGAAATTTGGCATTTTTATACCTGCTTGTGATGCTGAAACCATATAAAATAGCAGCCACTTTCAAAATCTTCCAGGTCACATCCTATATACAGTTATCATGTAAAAGTCAGTCCTAAATCTAAATGCATTAATTGATAAACTCCTCTTTGACATGAAATATATGTAATGGAAGCAAGATTCTCTATGAAAACATTTCTTCTCTTGTTCCTTTAATACATTTTCTCTCTCTTTTAGTTATGAGTCTACAGTAGAACTGCAGAGGAATAGTGGAACAGAAGCTGAAAGATAAAGGACATTGTGGAGCATGATGTTCATCATTTAAGTCACTATCTTCTATGTTAATAGGTAATGCCTCATAATTCAGATGGGAAATTCTTACTCCTGCTTAAATCTGGGATATTCTACATACAAAGCATGTGTTTCATGACAATATGGTGAGCAATAATTAACAATAATAAACATAATTTCAAGCAGTTTATAAACCTCCTTCTGCATTATGTTGTTTGGGTAAGGTTTTAATAGTGTGGATGTAGATCCATATGTAAAAGTTAGAATTAATATTTATCCAAATTATGAATACTTTAGATTGGTTTTGCTGAGCTTATCACTTGAAATACTAGTATTAATTTGGACTCCTTGAGATGGAATTACATGAGAAATCCAAACAAAACAGGTAAACATCCTATTTTCCAAAAATAAATAAATAAATAACAAAAAGCATTTTGAAAAACTGTTAGATAAGGACAGTTCTTAATAGATTTGGAAAGGAACGCAAAGAAATGATAACTTTCTATCAAATCCTAATCCCCAATTCTATAATGCTTGTTTCGCATAGTGAATTTTAAAAATGACAGGTTTTCAGAATAAACTGACTGAACTTTAGATCAAATAGTTATTCCTGGAAGGGCCATCTCTGAGAAGGCCAACAGCTGCACAAAATAAATAATGGCCACCAGATGTATACTCCCTATTGTAGGATTACTAACCCTAACATAAATGTGAAAGTCCCAAATAAGGAAAACTGCTTGTCCTTAAGGTTGCTCAAAATGTTCCTGTCTCCCCACCCCCCTGAGCCAGGCCGCCAAGCCACAAAAGTCTGGGGACCACTGATGTTGAACCCAAGAGTTCCAGATTAGACCCACAGATTCAGGGCTGTCCATGGCGTAGGAGCAAAAATATGAAGATGACTGCCATCAGTCCCAGCTGCCGGCTGCCACTTTTTATGGAGGTTGACATAAAAAATGGATGGCACTGATTTATGGGCATTGACAAAAGGAGTCAATTGCATTGTTTTATGGGCATTGACAAAAGGAGTCAATTGCATTGTTTTATGGGCATTGACAAAAGGAGTCAGTTGCATTGTTTTATGGGCATTGACAAAAGGAATCAGTTCCATTGTTTTATGGGCATTGACAAAAGAAGTCAATTGCATTGTTTTATGGGCATTGACAAAAGTCAATTGCATTGTTTTATAGGCATTGACAAATGAAGTCAATGGCACCATTTTCTGTTTATTTTCGTATACATTGCTTAGCACCAGGGTGGCCGCCATCTACCCTACCTAGTAGACACCCTTCCCTGCAGTTTCACATGCTTCCTTATTTCAGAACTGACCCCATCCCAGACCTGAAGACTAAAAAGAAGAACGCCTGCTGGTGGAAACTGGTTTCCACAATCCGTGATGGTGTCTTGAGCAAGCCAGAATGAGTATGCTTCAGTCCCTGCCCACTAGGCCCTATAACCCGTGGCCCAGAGGTTGGGCTTGCATGACCTTAGAAGCTAAAATATGGGAGGGCAACTATGCAACATTACAACCTGTGGACATCAACTCCCAGAATTCCCCTGGGCCAGCATGAATTTTGGGAGTTGAAGTCTTTTTGACAATCAGTCTAACTTAAGGAGATTGGTTGTGTGAACGTCTATTTCCAAATTGTCTCTTGCGATTAGGAATTTGAGATTGGTCATCCCAAGGATTTAACTGTGATTTAGTGAGAACTTGGAGATTTTGCTTAGAATAGAAGAGAATGAATGAGCTGGAAGGGACCTTGGAGGTCTTCTAGTCCAGCCCCTTGCTCAAGCAGGAGTAACCTATACCGTTTCAGATAAGTGACTTGTCTAGTCTCTTCTTAAAACCATCCAAGGATGGAGCATTCACGATTTAGCATTTTTGGGAGCAAGTTATCAGATTTCAGAGTTATTGGGCTCAATCTGACATCACTGAGTAAAAGGACATCAAAATTAAAAAAAAAAAAATCAGATTACGTCATTACCAGCTATTTTCACAATGGGACTCAAATACCATGTTTTTCCCCCCAAAATAAGACCAGGTCTTATATTAATTTTTGCTACCAAAAATGTATTATGGCTTATTTTCCGATTAGGTCTCATTTTGGGTGAAATAGGATATTAAATGCCTCCATTTGGCTGACAATCTAAAGGGGGCTTATTTTGAGGGTAGGGCTTATATTACAAGCATCCTTAAAAATGGGACTTATTTTCCAGTTAGGTCTTATTTTGGGGAAAATATGGTACTAAATGCACCCATTTGACTGACAATCTTAACTGGGGCTTATTTTGAGGGTAGGGCTTACCGTAAATTCCGGCGTATAAGACGACTTTTTAACCCATTAAAATCTTCAGATAAATGGGGGGTCGTCTTATATGCCGGGTACTGACCTTGCAAGATGCATGGCTGGCAACTCTTTATTTTAACTGGAAAAGTTGGGGGTCGTCTTATACGCCCAGTCGTCTTATATGCCGGAATATACGGAATATATAAGTACAGGCTTCTGTTACAGAGTACTTTATTTATCTTACTGTATGTATTATAATGTTAAGAATGTTGCTTTCTTTGAAGACTATATGACTATTCCTTATACTGCCCTGGAGACCACTAACATAAAAGATGGCATCCTAATGCATGTGTTGAATGTTAAAAACTCAGGTTCTATAGCAGAGGTTTTTCTCAATTCAATCAGAGTTGAATCATAGTCTCATGGGAACAAAATGCAGTTCCTTTCTGCATCATCATCAACCATAGTGAGCCATGATACAGCTATTTTATGGTAAATTTCAAAGTATTTTGACAAAGAAAGCATTACCCATTCATAGGGACAAATTTGCATATTTAAAGAAACCCATGAAATGAGCTAAATCTTAAGTATATGATATGTGCACATTCTAAACTGTACATTATGTCAGTGTATTATATATTTAAAGATTTCCCATGTTAGAAAAATTTCCTGTTTGCAGCACTTGTAGAGTCAGCAAACTATCCAATGCAGTCTGCATTGCCCGTTCCCAGAAGTCGAGGGGTGAAACTGAATGCACATTCTACCAATAGCACAACTCGTAAAAGCAAGCACTTGTTAAATCTATTTGTTTTTATTATAGACATCGATCTGCCAGTCGCAATAATGCATTTATGGACATTTTTCTGCAAGCACAGCGCTGGTGGCAGTTTTTACTGACAAATTGAGTCATATGGACAGTAGTTCAAAATAAGCTTACTTTATTGACAGATTGTGCAGTTCTGTAGTTCACTGTATTCTTAAGAAAGCTGGAGTGGCAAAAAGGAAGCTCTCAGTAATGTAAGACAATTGGTCTAATTTCTGAAGTACATATTAGAAAGGTAGTTTCATTTTTACATACTTTTTGCCTTTGGTTTTATGCTCCCTGAAGAGAGAGGAACCCCCAAGACGAAACACAACATGCATGTTTTAGGAAAGGCCCTGCAAACCTGAAACTCATGGTAATAGCCATTGTTTTGGCTAACATGAGTTTACTTCTTCCCATGTAATTTAGGCTGGGGTACAGTCAGGTTTAGATTAGAGCAGTCTATATTCATGCATTGTGAAATACTTTTTAAAAGATCTGTTCTGATTTAATTGAGTGTACTGTTTCTCCCACTCTTACCATTCACTCATAATTTTTTTTGAACAACTTTTTCTTTGTGCTTGCTACCTGTTCTATGCTACCTGCCCCTCCGCCCAAGGGGCTCTGTATTTATATCAAGTCCACTAGTATATATGTGAATTTCCTGTCAGATTTCACAGAACCTATTAGAATCATGGCCCTGTATTTGGAGAGTAACAGCATAGTTCTGCACTGCAAGCAAAAAGTTAAGTCCCAAGATACACATTCTAGGACTTGTCTTATTTTTTTTTTTGAATCAACAGAAATGTGACGGATCCTTCCTGGCCTTGTAAGCAGAAAATATCTGGTAAGTATTTATGTAACATTTTGGCCTGATCTAGGAATATTTGATTCTTGCCTTGAGAGCTTTAGTCACACTGTTTGGCACTGAATCTGTGTGGAAAAGGTAGTGACAGGAAGTGAAGCTATCTGGCACAGGATGGTAGCATATGAGATCAATAATAGCTGTCCCACTTCTTATACACATAAAGCGCCTAATGCATTCAGGACAACCCGTGCATTATTAGATTAACAACATCTGTTGATGTGGTGCTTAAAAGTTTGTGAACCTTCAGTATTTCTGCAAATGTGACTTGAAATGTGATTTGTCTCCACACAAGATCTAAAACTAGGTAATGGGACTTCAATTAAAATGAGACAAAATCATTATACTTATTCATTATTTATTGAGGAAAATGATCCAGAATTACATATTTGTGAGTCTAAGGTGCATTTTGTATCCCATAGATCCTATTGATGTTACTTGCTTTTGTTCTGTAAAAGAAATAGATTTCTCATACTATATCTGTCTTTTCTCTAGGTTAGATCTAGATGGTTTCTCAACATTTTTAACATTTCCCAACTCAGATTTCTTTATTTTTCTTTAGTTTTTTTCTTTATTTTTCATATTTCTAAGGCAGAGTTCCCCAGCATTTCTGGTGTTGCGGATAGACGAGGGAGAGGGGATAGGTCTGCACGAGCAATGGGGAAGCATGCAGCAGCTCCATTTGTGCAAGCAGTGGGCTTGCGCAAGTGGGGATGCACATGTACGCACATTCACCCACCACTTCCAAGGTCCAGTTTCGAATAGCTCAAGGTCTGGTAATGGGCCCTGAGCTGGTGGTTGGGAACTCCTGTTACCTGGAGATATATGCAACTTTTAAAACAGCAATAAATTATATAATCAAAAGAACGATTCATGTCCAGAAAAACATTCAAACTAACATGCAGAATCAGAGGAAGAGAGAGAGAGAGAAGTTTAACCGGGAGTATTGACAGAAGTTCATAATGTGCTGTACCCAAGACCTGAGGGGAAAAAAATCAAGTTTTAAAGACCATTTAAGCATCATGGTAGGCCAGATCCTTGACAGGATGCTGTTTCAGAGGGCAGTGCTGCAACAGAGAAGGCCCACTTGAGTCCCATCAGATGTATGTTGCTGTGATTTGAATTTGTTCAATATATATTCTGCTCCTTCCTGCCTTTTTGTGAAAATCATGGATTATTTCAGAATTCAATTTATTTAAATCAGAATACCAATTAAATCAGTGCCTCCTGGATGTTTTGAACTACAACTTTTATAATACCTTTTCATTGGCTATTCTGACTAGGTCTTATGGAAACTATAAACCAGAATAACTAGATGATACCAGATTGTATATTATGCAACTATGTTAGGAAAGTGAAACATTGCTGACAGAAGACATGCTAATTGTTCTATGAGTGTGCAAGCTGTGTTCCTGCAACCTTGTCTTGTTAGTC
This sequence comes from Grayia smithii, assembly GCA_032468115.1. Classification (NCBI taxonomy): domain Eukaryota; kingdom Metazoa; phylum Chordata; class Lepidosauria; order Squamata; family Grayiidae; genus Grayia; species Grayia smithii. The sequence goes on along the minus strand of JANHFM010005918.1, from coordinate 33,937 downwards.
AATAAGAGAGAGTAACATTGCCTTGTAATACTGCAAGATGCTGACTGATCAATTGATGTTATAATGATATTTAAATTGTCTTATGGTTATTTAGATCAATCATTGTAAAGTGCAAGCAATGAAATAATTATTTTAAGTACTGAAAACATTTAGATGCTTCAGCAATTCTGCACAATACTCTATTGCAGGCTGGTGTTTTTGAATACGATCATTACTGTTCAGGGAAATTACGAACAAAAAGTGAATTGTGAAGTGGATTTTGACAATTGTGTAACCCATTTCTGTGAAAATAGCATTGTTACTGATGGGATTATATGCAGGAATAATTCCTGGAAAAGCTGAATCTTAATGGCTATCACCATCTTGATGGGCATCAAACTGTTATGCAAACTTAAGTCTTTACTAGCCCAATGACCTGGATTTTCTCTATTAGAGCTGTGTTAAGACCTTTCCAATATATTTAACTAAGTAAAAACTTTGTCTAGATAATGTAACTACATTACTGTAGTGTAAAGGAAAACCAGAACTATAAGTAGCAAGTTGTAGATAGAGCATTTTATAAATTGCATCCAATGGAGTAAAGGTAGAGTGAGTACAAATACAGATGGTTTATGGATTATTGCCTAAACTATTGCTCCTTGAAATAGGAGCAAGTTGAGAGAAGTGTTCATGAATAGGAAGGTGACAAAGATTGCTGCTATAATTATTGCACATAAAACAGTCCTCTGTTACTGAGTATGCTTTGTTTTATATTGTGCCATTAATATTTAAAAGGTGGATTTGAATTCTTTTCAGTTATCTCCGTTTAGTGGTTGTTGATAATTCCATAGTGAGAGCCTCTAAGAATATGATTAACCTTGAGGGTCATCTTATAATGTAATTATTAATGATTGATTCTATGCTTGAAATCAATATAAAAAGTTAAATTGCTTGGCATATATTTGAGTTTGATTTTCTACATTTGGTAAACATGACAACTGGTATTGGCTTTATATAAAATGTGTTTGAAGGTCTAAAAGTATGCAGCTTAGTTTTTAAATAATTATGGCTAGATGTGGTGGTTCTTACATGACATATGTTAATATGGCGAATAGTGTTAACAATGTGTGCCACTAATAGTTAGGGTGGGGATGAACAGTAATTGATCTTCCTGGGAGTGCTGTAATGTAAAAACAATTCAGGCTGTTTGAAGTATATTTTACAAGTGCGCATTGGGCCTTTGGGATGTTACATTGAAAAACCCAATTGTACAGTTACCATGGGAACCCAATTAGAATAGATTGCTTGGTTTTTTCATCTTGACCAAAAATCTAATGTACTTTAAATGTTTTCATATGAAATTTTATTCATAGTCTGGGTTGATATAATAGCTTTTATTTGAATATTAAATTGAGATAGGCTTGTATATTATTAGGACTTCCCAGTCTTGGACAGAAAGAGAATTTTGTGCATTTATTATATTTTTTAAACTCTTTTAACCATGGAATGGTAGCTTTATAATGAGGCCACTTACAGTTATTTTTTGCCTACTTAAGAATTTTTTTAAAAAATTAAATCGAACTGATGCTATCTTTGTAATATGATTCTTCCCTTTTTAGTGACATATAGTACACTGACTTTTTCTAAATACTTCATATATTTCCTGATGTCTTTTCTTCAAATAAAAGGACATCAACTATGAGAAGATTTAAATTCTGAAAAGTGAATGTAAGTGAAAGGTATTTACAAATAGAACATAGAATTCTTTATTGGCCAAGTGTTATTGGACACACAAGAGAGTGCATACTCTCTCGGTGTACATAAAAGAAAAGATACATTCGTCATGAATCATAAGGTACAACACTTAATGATAGTCAATCAAATCATATTAGGAAACGGTCAATATAAATCTTAAGGATACCAGCAACAAGGTTACATTAGGATTGGGAAGCAGTGAATCCTCCTCCTTAAAGGTTACACTCTTAAAGAAAAGAGTGTATTAGTTGGAAGGTGAAAGGTTTTTTTTAGCTTTTTATAATAATACATGTAATATTCTCTGTAGCCCATCATATTTCAAAGTCCGGAAGTATAATTTGATGAAAAGATAATCTTTGCAGACAAATGCACATACATTTGTGCTAATATGAGGAACAAAAAAGAGGAACATGTAAAAATCATTAAAATACATTTATTTTTAAATTAAAAATTATAAAAAAAATATAAACAATTGAATATTTAAAATGACACATTTTAAGTGTGTTGTCATTGCATTGTTTAAAATGCTTCTTTGAATATCTCTTTAGATACTGAGAATGGATTCTAGTTTCAGTTATACTTTTCTTTTTCTCTCACGCTGGGATTGTCTCTGAGTGGCAAGCTAATGCATGTCTAACATCTAACTCTGCAAGAGAAGCAGCAGCTTGCTTTGGAACATATTCCAACCTCCGGTTTTGATCTACTAGCAGAGAATTCAGCCAAATAACAACACAATTCTTGGAGCCAGGACTAGCAATGTCAGTTGTTAAAGTGTCCATGAAATGGCTAAAGACAGATTATGACTTTGTAGTGCATGATACTGACAATGTTCTAAATATTTTTCTGGTTTTCAACATTCCCATAATGATCCTTATGTCCTGTATATACAAACTGGAAGATTTCCATAGATGGGTAGGATCTCTATAAAATATTATAGTATTTAGTGCCTTGTTCAGGTTTCTTTTTGTACTTTCTTTCAAGATTCTTCATTCTATCATCCCATGGTAGTTCCTCCTAACTAATTTTCTCCTCAGGGAAAAAAAATGTATTTTAGGAAGCATCCTTACATTAGATTAGACTCTGCCTAAGTAATTCTACCTACTTTAAGTGAGAGTGGCTCTGCAAGGTCTTAGGTAGATCTTTCTTTCTTTCTTTCTTTCTTTCTTTCTTTCTTTCTTTCTTTCTTTCTTTTTTCTTCTTTCTTTCTTTCTTATTTATTTATTTCCACTTATATCCCACTCTTCTCTGGAGACTCAGGGCGGCTTACAATTTCAAGCACAACTCAATGTGCTTAGCAAATTCCTTCATTCCTTGTATATGCCTGCTTATTTGGGGTTTTTTGCCCCCCCCCCAAGCGGCATTAAGTTAACCTTGAGCCAGTCAGGATCGAACAGCTGGCAGTTGGCAGAATTAGCCTGCAATATTGCATTCAAACTACTGTGCCACCATGGCTTAAAAACCAGTCATAAATTCAGGATTAACTGTGGAATTATTGCTATGGAGAAACCAATAAGGAGCTATGCATGTAGTTGTGAGTTTGTTTGAGAGGAAAAAGCGGAATATAAGTGCCGATGGATAGAAGTGCAAATCTCCTTCAAGATTTGCACTGAGGAGGCCTTCCCTTCCTCCTCAGCTTTGTGTCCAGTAGTTGGTTCAGTAGGTTTATACATCAAAGTGTATAGATGATGATGACGATGATAATGATGGTGATGGTGAGGATGGTGATGGTGAGGATGATGATGATCTTCAAGAAGGATGCTGGGGGACGAAGGAAGCCCTTGCTCTGGAGTTCTGAGTGCTCCATCACTGATCGTTTTCAAGAGAAGATTGGACAACCATTTGCCTGGATGCAACAAAGTCTCCTGCTTGAGCAGTGGGTTGGTCCCAAGGTCCCTCCCAGCCCTAGGATACGATCACACTGCTTAACCACGATTTAACCGAACACAGAAAAAAAGAGAGACAAACCCTTGACATCGAAGTGGGCTTGTGCACACCAGGCATGCCTGAGAGGAAACGTACGATCATCAATCACCTCCTGCCATGGAGACACTTCAGCCAGATGTGGACGTCCTCCAGCCTCATATTTATGTCAGTCCTTTGGTTTCCTTGGGCAAGATGAAACACGTAGAAATGCAGGCTTGTGAATTGCAAACGCCCCCACAGAGACCCATCTGCGTAGAGGAAAGCTAAATTTAGAAAAGTGATTCCAAATGGAATATATATATATATATGTGTGTGTGTGTGTGTGTATTTCCCTGCCTAAAGAGAATTAGGAAATCACAAGTTGGTTACCGCACCAAAGAAGACAAGAATGCTTCTTTTTGAGTACAGACTGGAACGGGAGCGAGATGTATTTCTAAATAATACAATAATATTTATTTAAAGATAATATTTATGCTTGATTTTCTTCTGCCCAGAGGGCGGAAGGAAGGACCAGACTGGTAATAGCAGGCCATTGAGAGGCAGTGGTGAACCCTTTTAGAGGAAAAACTGAACATTATTTTTTAATTTTTATATAGTTATTCAATTTATATAGCTGCCCATCTACCTGTCAAAGAGACTCTGGGCAGCTTACAAACATCATAAAAACAGAGAGGCCAACATTAAATATTGAATGAACAGAAATTAAATAAGTTAAAATCATAAAACCAAAAAATATAATATTTTAATGGGTGGAAATCTCTTTAAAAATACAGGTCCCTGCTATTCCACGATCACAGATTTTCTAAATAAGCAAGGTGACTCCAACAACTATTTCTTCCAAGAGAGAAAACTTGTTGAAGATTTCAAGAAGCGATTTTCTTATTTCTTCCACTAATAGCAAAGCTCCTCCCCCTTTTAATCTATTGATGTATTAATTAAGTTTTGCCAAGGAGGGAGGCCAAGTTCCCTGAATTGCAAAGCAACTGCAATTCTATAATGCGTTCTGCATTCTTTATAGCATGGCAGTTCCGACCTTGGCGATTTTAAGATAAGTGGAGAAACTGCACTTTATGGAATTGAGATGAACCAAAATCCTTCGTAAATCTAAATGACCTCCTGTGATTGAATTTGAAGAACAAAACTAAGGTGTGTTTTTTTTAAATTGAAGAAGACAGAAAAGGAGGAGGAAAGAGGGAGGAAGGAAGATGGAAAGCCTTCACTTGGGAAATTGTGATGCTTCAAACACTTTGTTTAATAAGTGATGACATTTACGACATTTGACAGCTGGGATGCCAGAGTCGAACCTGGCACGATGGAATCAATAGAAATGAAGTGTGTGAGAGTCCCTGCCGTTTGATAAGTTCCATATTTGGGCAGCGGTGCTGAAATCCAGCATCTTCTCACCATCCCTGTTCCTCATTCAAGTTCCATGTTTTCATCTATGTTCCTCGTGGCTTTTCCCATCGTATCCAAAAAGAGCTCCGAGCCAAAAAATTAGAAGTTTTCAGGACGTCCTTCGTTTTGGAGAAGGGGAGGGGGGAAGGAGAATTGAGGTTGGGCCAGAAAAATAAACTTTCAAGGGGAAAATGTTGGCTTAGGGATCAGCTACCCCTTCCACATAGACAGACAGACAGACAGACACACACACACACAAACACAGAGGGGGAAAAAATAGAAGGAAAGAAGATGAGGGTTCCCCCCCCCTACCGTTTTAAGGGCAACTCCCTCTTTGGATGGAAATATAGACAAACTCTTAAGTCTCCTTGTTAATGAGTGCTAAAGTATTTTGG
>JANHFM010005918.1:4196-14343 GCA_032468115.1 Grayia smithii | reverse complement strand
AATCAACCATCTATAATTCACACCTTTTTGTAACAATATTTTAGTCAAGAATTGGTATTCTCTTCTCATCTCCCTCATTCTTCTTGGATTTTTTTTCAAAACCAGAACCTCTTTCTCCTTATATTTCAGTGTTTTGTCTCTCACCATCTGCAGTATTTGTGTTTTAATTAATTTCTTAGTAAACCTTATATGAACTTCTCGTGGCAATTTATTACGCATTGCATATCTTGTATAGACTCGAAATATCTCGTCTATGCCTTCTATCATCTTCTTTAGTAATTTATAATGCTTCTGATATAATTCCTATCATTACAACTGCCAGGTTTTCTCCCTTCTCTTCTTCTACATTTTGAAATCTAAGAGAGAATTCTGAGCTGTCCATCTCCCATCCGATTATTCCACTCTTATCTGTTTCAATGTCTTCCAATCTAAAATCAATATCTCTATTTTTTTTTCTCTCTTTTTCTCTTCTTTTCCCTCTATTTTCTAGAGCCTATCTTCAAATTTGGACTTTTGTTTTAAATTTTCTATATTCTCATCCGTCTTCTCTGTTCAACCTTATCTGTTCTTTTTTCAATCTTCTGAACTATTTGTAGAATCATCTGTAGCATTGTCTCCTTATCTTTCTCATTCTCTTGCTGTAACATCATTTGTATGGATCTCTGTCCTCCAGAGGGTGATGATGAAGGTGTAGTTGTAGAAGAGCCAATAGCCATTACTTTCCTACTCATTCTATTTAAGCAAAAAAAAAAGAAAAGAAAAAAAAAGATGAAAGAGCAATCTTCAGGCACCTGTATGCCTTAATCCAAATCAGTTCAATAAAAAGCATGTATCATCTCAAATTAATCATAGTCCATAGGAAAAAAAAGATAAAAAAAAAGATATTTACACAGGGAAAGGGTACATAGAGCTATCACTTAAAAAGAAACAAGTATATATAAAGATAAAATAAAAAAAATATGTCCAATTAAAGATCACTTGTATGTTCTTTTAAAATGTGATCCCAATTCTCTTTCAAAATCACTGAAAATCCCTTCTCATTTGATCTCAGGCTCTTGCCCTCAGATAGTTCTCCAAAGAACACCTGAATAAACAATTCTGCCGATGACTTAAATGTTCTTTAGATGTTCTTCCAACTATTTTATCTATAAAAAGGCTCCGACTTTGAAATTAACTCAATTGTAACGTCATTAAAGCAAAAGACCAAAAAGAAGTAAAAATATCCAATCCACTAGATGGCAGTCTCTTCCCCATTCTCTGTATTGGCTGGACACATCAGCCAGACTGGGTTGAACTCGCCTATCAGCTGAAGGACCGAGCCTGTCAAATTGTTTAGTCCCACCTCCTTGCCAGGGTATCCCCAGCTTTCGGCTCGGTCCTTCAGCAGGACAGTTGTGTTGGACCCAGTCTCTGGCTTTTTTCTCCTATTTGTGATTAATATACTGTGGGTGTGAGTATTGGATGTTTGTTGGTGAATTTCTGTGTGTATGGTACGCTCAGTCGTCATACCCTCGATCAAGCAGAATGGCGACTCCGTTCGGACATCTTTCATCATCTGGTTCGCAGTTTTGGTTTCCTACAGGTGGACCTCTTTGCGACACAGGAGAATGCCCAGCTACTGCGGTTCACTCGGTTTTCGGACCCTCACGCAGAGGGCGTGGATGCGCTTCGTTGTCCTTGGCCCCGCGGTCTACTATATGCCTTTCTGCCTTTGTTCCTTATTCCTCGTGTGATTCGGAAGATCTTACAGGAGCAGGCGGAGGTAGTGCTTCTGGCCCCTCATTGGCCCCGGCCCCCTTTGTTTGCGGATCTCAGGGCGTTGTCGGTAGCCCCATCGTGGAAGATATCAGTGTTCGACGACGTGCTCAGCCACGGGTTGTTGATGCATCTGGATTCCCGGTGGCTTCAACTGATCACTTGGAGGTTGAGCGGCGTGCTCTAAGGGCTGACTGGCTTCTGGACGATGTGATCTGCACAATGCAGGCTTCCAGGCACCCTTCTACGGAGAGGATATACTCAGCTACCTGGCGGGCCTTTTGTGCATGGTGTGCTCGGGACTGTTGATCCGATGCAGGCTTTTATTCAGCACGTATTTCAGTTCTTGCAGGAAGGTCTAAGACGGGGACTGTGTGCAAATACCCTGCGGAGGGAGGTGGTGCAGTGGCGTCTGTTCTGTCTTGTGGGACTTTGTCCTCCATCTCACATCATCCATACATTCACCAATTCCAGTTTGTCCCTGCCAGTGCTACACTGCTATTCCACCTGGGACTTGTCGCTGGTTCTGTCTTCTTTAACGGTGGAACCTTATGAGCCTCTGAGGACTGTAGGCCTCTGTTTCCTGACGTGTAAAGTAGCCCTTTTGGCCACAGTGACATCAGCTCGGCGAATTTCAGAGAGTGCTGCCTTGTCAGTGATCTCTCAGTTTTCCATCCAGACCGGGTGGTCCTGCACCTGGATCCGGCATTTGTGCCGAAAGTTAATATGCCGTTTCATAGGCTCCAAGAGCTGGTCCTTCCGAACTTGTGCCCCAAACCATCTCATTGTTTGGAGAGGCGTTGGTATTGTCTGGATGTGCAGAGGGCTCTCTGTATTTACATCAAATGGACAGCAGCATTCCAGCGCTCAGAGGCGCTATTTGTTTCCTTCACTCCAGCATCTTTAGGGGCTAAAGCTTCTCCATCTACCATGGGACGATGTATCCGTCATGCCATAGCCAAGGTGTATGACCTTCGCTCGTTGCCTAAACTGGCTCGGGTTACAGCTCATTCAATGCGCAGTGCCGCTATGTCTGCTGCTTGGGCTACTCAGGCCTCTTGGTTGGAAATTTGCAGGGCCGCCACTTGGACTTCGCCTTCTCCTTTCATAAGGCATTATCGTCTGGATCAATTTGCCTCTGCTGATGCAGCATTTGGTTGCAGGGTGCTTCAACAGGTGGTTGCCAATGATGAAAATTTCGACCAGACTAGGGCCCACCCTTCAGGGGATAGCTAGCTTTGGTAGGTCCCAGTCAGGCTGATGTTTCCAGACAATACGGAGAAGGTACATTGGTTCTTACCTGATACATGCATTCTCATTGGCTGGAGACATCAATCAGCCCCACCCTCTATGTATCTGGTCTTTTGATTTCTTCCTTGTCTTTCTGCTTCCTCCTTTTCTTGGAGTCTTGGAGTCAAGTCTGTCCAGTCCTTATCACTGAAAGCTGGGTATTCCCTGGCAAGGAGGCGGGACTAAACAGTTTGACAGGCTTGGTCCTTCGGCTGATAGGCAAGTTCAACCCAGTCTGGCTGATGTCTCCATCCAACGAGAAGGCACGTATCAGGTAAGAACCAACGTACCTTTCCCTGTTATATTCAAACATTCGCTTATTTTCCAAAGCGAAAACAGAAGAAAAAACAAAGAAAACTGAGTTTCCGTGGAAAATAAAGCCCAATATTTTAATATAAAGGCTCTAAAACTTTAAAAATGCAATAAGCAAATTGGAAGTCAGCAGATGAAACCCCTCCAGTCCAGGTTATAAAAAAACCAACTTTCAAATATCCACAAAAGGAAATAGTTTAAGATTAAAAAAAAACAACTGACGTAGACTCAAATTCCAACCGCCGTTTATTCGTCTATCTTCAATTTAAAGATCTTTCAATCTCAGGGTGCTTTCATTATATAAATTCAAATTAAAAGTCTCTCACCAGAACGACACACTTCCTTCTAATCTTCTACCATTCCAAAGCTGTCACACCCTCAGCAGCTATGATGGCTGCCTCCCCACTGCCAGAAAGAGGGCTTCTCCTGGATCAACCAGGGGCTTTGTGATGTCCCTGGGATCGACAGGATGTGCCCTCCACTATCACAGTCTCAGGACTGTGAGGTCCAAGTAGAACTGTCTAGCAGTGGGGATATCAACAATGGTCTTGGGGCTTCAAGATCTTCTGTTGTAACAGAGCAACATCAGCTCTGCCCCTTCAGCCTACCATTCTTAAAAGGCTATCTGTCCAATTGTGGACATACTGAAAGGAAAGAAAAATGGTTGATTTTCCTGAAAGGTTAAGTATAGCAGAAAAATCAACATTTTGAAATGGTTTAAAATATGGACTGGAACTGAAAAAATAACTTTGATTAATTGTTCAGGAAGATTTTTAAATCTCTAAATTGGGTGGGAGAAATTCTCTCTTTTTACTTATCCTGGATCTCTGTCTAAAAAAGATATATAATCTGAATATAATACCAGCCCAAGTCTATATTCATATGTACTGATTTTGATAAGCACATTTATGATGAATTTATGTGGAATCCCAGGCATATTTACACCAGAATAACTTTATTGTATTTAATAGAGCTTTATTTTTATTTTTTTTTGCATTCAGCCTTTGTTTCTTCTTAGTTATAATTTTCTACTACAGATACTCATTGAAATAGTATCTTATAGAAGTCAAAAATCACTTTTTTTAGTGCCGTTGTAACTTTGAACGTCGCTAATTGAATGGTTGTAAGTTGAGGATTACCTGTACTGTGGAGGAAAAACGACCCCTAAGACATAACATCAATAAACTGAAATTGAACTTTTTATTTTATTTTAGGGTCCAGTCAGTTATAATAATTATATTATTTTGAAATATTTACTGTATTATAAAGGCTTATAGATATATAATTAAATCCTGTTGTCAGCGTTCCAGAAAACCTTCACCGAAAAAAAACCTCCTTTGCAATCATCTCTCAAAAGTTTCTTTTATTCGGAAAAGTAAACTGGCACATTCTGGGGAAAACCCGAATCTGAGAGTTGCGGGTTTTCCCACAGGATATCAAAACCCCCAAAACCATCTCCTCCCTCCTCACATGGTCACAAGGTCCAATCATTGTATAGTCCCTCTTGACACCACTCCTTCTCCAGATGCAGGATTGGCCTGACCTTGACCGTCTTGGAGAATGCTATTATGGCTAATACCTCCTTCTACCAACTCCCCATTCCTACTTTCCCACAGCAGAGAAAGTGGCAGTTTGGAAGCCTGCTAATATGGCTTCCAAGGCTGACACCTGTAGTGTTTCTGAGCTTGATATCTAATTTTTTAAGACATAAAATGCACTGTTGGTACTGAAGCAACCTGTTTCATATGAAACTTGGGTTCATCATTTCAATGCAGCATATTTCCATTTTTGTACTATCTTCCTAAAGTAGGGAGAGTATCTTTGACCTTGAAGGGCACAGTGCCAGTAAAACACACTTCTTCAAGGTTACAAAACTATACCATGAAAATCATTTTTTTCCTGTACAGAACATTAAGTCATAAATCATCCCAAAATTTGCTCTGATACATGTTCTGAAGTGTACACCTTTTTGGTACTCATACATTATTAATGTGAAAGACTTAATTTGGATAGCTAACACAAGTATTCTAGTTTTAGCATTTAGGCACAATGAACTACCAGTAGGAACACAGTATTTTATTCTCACAGATTTGTTGGGATAATGCCATTTTAATTACAATACATAGAAGTTTTTTGGGGAACTGTTCTCAAGATAATTTACCTGCCCCCCCCCTCCATTCTCTATCCCTTGTACATCTTGCACTGAGATATTCTGACATAAGAGATTGGCATATGTTATAGTAATTGGAAATAGAAATACCATGTTTCATAATAAAAAATATATTTTATACTGCAGGCCACTCTTTTATATCCAAGGTGATCAAAACCAGGATATATGTAGCTTACAAAAACAGCCAAGGTCATTAGATGCCTTTAGTTACTCACTATTATGAAGATTGTTGTTCCAGTGGTGCCTCCCAAGAAAGCAAATGAAGAAAATAGTATGTTATTAAGCTAATAGTTTTCTCTTGAATATTCTTTCAGAGAAGAAATAATTATCTAATGCAGTAGAACAATTTGTATGAACAACAAACATACAGAACTAATTGGAATGAAAAAGATTTAAACTAAGTTTAAATATTCATTCTTAAAGTATATATCTATAAAATTGTCTGAAAAGGAATATTTAGTTGGCATTATTATTCATTTCAAATGAAAACCAAGGAATAAAAATTAAACAGATCATGTTCACAATATGACAGTGAACTTTCTAAGTGGATTGTCTGCTTAATTTTCCAAAAGGTCTGGACCAAGCTGAATGGGTATGGCATAGTGCTTGCCTACTGATTATCTTAAAAATGCATAAGAGATTTTGCATAATCTCATATAATGTTGCTCTTTGATATTTTCCTTTCATTAGAATTTGGTATTTTAGTGTAACTACCATAATGTACCCTGATGTCTGAGAGCAGATGTTTTAACAATCTGTAGGTGAAAATATGTAACAATGTTAATGCTTTTAGAATCAATTTATGCCATTATTTCTTTTCCTTATATCTACAATTCAGAAGTTAAGATAAATTCCAGAATAAAACTCCATATGACAATATAGCAATAAAATAAATCAAAAATGGTTTTGATGAGAAAGATATTGAACAGAAAATTACCTATCCTGTAACACAAAGTCATCCAAAATTAAAGTAAGAATATATGCAGAATAAAATATTTATTAATCTTGAGCATTATGAGTAAAAGTTATTCTCAGCTGCCAACTCACAGACCACACAGTTCAATTTGTTGATGAGCAATACACAGTCCTAACAGTGCAGCCCAACATTTATGTATCATAAAGGACTTTCCATGTTTCATAATTATAATAATTACTATTTATTAAATTTATATTTATTTATTTATTTATTACTTATATTTATATGCCGCCCATCTCCCAGAGGACTCTGGGCGGCTCACAATACTAACAAACAAGACAATCACTAAAACACTGTTATAAATACAATAATAAATATAATAAGTTAAAATTGGAATTTAAAATAATAATAGTAAAATTTGAGATAAAAATGAATTTAAAACTATAAAATATCGGATTAATACTAAAACGAAGGAGCAAAACCCAGGCCACTCAGCAGATCTTGTTAAAAAGCCATGTTTTTACACCGCGACGGAAGGAGCGGAGGTCAGGGGAAGTCCGGAGGTCGGTGGGTAGTTCGTTCCAGAGGGCCAGTGTGCCCACAGAGAATGCCCTCGCCCTGGGGACCACCCTCCGACACTGTGGCAGCAAGTGGTATTATATTTTAAAAGATCTATATTCTCTCCCTCTAGAGTGCTGGGCATTTATACTTATAGAGTAATGACCTCTCAATTTGATACTTTAGATTGTACAATCTCTCTGCACGTAGTCAATGCAATACACATCAATCATTAAACACAAAGCTCCTCTCTGGATCTCACTTGCTCTAAAATGTTAAGATAACTCAAGAAATGTCTTTCAGGATGGTGTCAGGAGCTGTTATTGAGAAAACAGAATCAAAGAGAGAGATCACCATGTTGTAACCTGACGTAGAATATCAAGGAAAACCTTGACCCTATGAGGAGAATGCACAGAACCAGTCCCCACCCACTTTCATTTTTTAAGCAGCATTTTTACATATTGCTTAAATCCTAGTTTTCAGACACTCATTCTAGAATGATAACATAATACAGTGTAGCAAAAAACTAGAAAATTGTAATTTTCTAAACCAGGGGTCTTGAAAGTTGGCAATTTAAAGACTTGTGGACTTCAACTCACAGAATTCTGCAGCCAGGCAGGCTGAGGATTTCTGAGAGTTGAGCTTCATAAGCCTTAAAATTGCCAACATTTAGACCCCTGCTCTAAACCTAGCAGTACAACAATGTGAAGAACAGTGCACTAACTAGTAACTTAAGTAACACAATTCCACCATAATACTAATGCAATATAGACTAAGAATTAAAATCACTCAGTACAGAAACTAAAATCATATCCTCCAAATGACATTGGGATCAAAACAGAAGCTTACAAAATTTAAAGAAGAAGAGAAAAAAGAACTTGAGCTTGGCACTCAAAAAAAAATCAATTTTGGTGCCAGATGAGCTTCTGCTATAGAGAGAAGTACTTGTGTCTTTGTGTTGGCTGCTGGCAAACTGTTTTCTTGGCAAGATTTTAGAAGTTGCCTGCTCCTAGGGCTGAGAGGGAGTGACTGGCTCAAGGTCACTCAGCTGACTTAGTGCCTAAGGTGGGACTAGAACTCAGAGTCTCCTGGTTGCCTTAATCATTGTGCCAAACGGCCTCTCAAGAAAATAGGGTTACCACTCAAAATCCTTTTCTCAAGTTATCATCCTTAGAACTCAACAAAGAGAGGTCATATGAGCAAGACCATGCACATGTTTTTAAGGCAAAAATAGGTACATAAACAAGACGCATCATTACGCAAAGAGTCCTTTGCAATGAGTTTGGAACAAATCAGCTGCCTGGGTAGATGAGATACTCTTGACTAGATGATTGGGTGCATTTTTTTATTTTCCAAACTTTTGGATGATTACATTTATACACAATGAATGGTCCAGAACAAAATGTATTAAAATCCAGATTTAAGATTTCTCTGATCTTGGATCTTGCAGGTCAGGTAGAGTGATCTGCAGTTTTCCAGACTTTGAATGGGAATTCTCAGCTTGGAAAGCTCCCAGAGAGTCCATGTCTTGGATGGGATTTGGGAAAGGAGATCAGAATCCAAAGGATTCTACGTGTTGCTCTTAATTTATTAGCACATTTCCAACCTGAGACAGGATTTCAACTGATCATATGAGATGAACAGCCCCAAAATAACTCCATGAGTTCAAAGGGTTTCACTCAAAGTATGAATTCTAATGCACATAAACATGCAGCTTTTCAGCCTGCCAAATTCAATTACATAAACTAGGCAATATTCATCATCGCATAAAAATTATTAACAATTGTGGTTTAGACATTTATACTTATTGCACACAAGCTGAAAGCTCTGTTCAGAAACTGTAAGATTGAATGAAAGCAGAGAAGACAAAACATCATAATTAAGGCCCTTAGAAATAAGTAGCTGTTAACCACAAAAGAATAAGGAGAATTTGAATAACACATAAGACTGAACATATTAAATATCATGGGAAACTAATTTAGAAATATTAAACATTTCTAGGAAAATGCATCAATATGAGACTATTAAGCAACACCTACAGCGTGTGCAGTTCCCAGGTATCCTTGGCTGACCTCTGAAAATTAAGCAAAAACAGACTGGATTAGCACTTGGATGAGAAACTACTATTCCCCCCCACCCTCCAAAATACTAGACCATGTTATGATGCGGAGAAAAAACTGACAGAACTTTGATCACTTAATCATGGCTGCCATTTTGACTTTTTTGACCACACCCTATGAACACCCTTGCAATGCAAGGGAATTGAAATAAAACATTCTGTGAGAAGACAAAGTGTAACCGCTCCCAACACAATTTGTAAAAGTGTACTTTTAATTAAAACGCATGATGTTAATCTGCACTGCAGACCTGAATCAATTTGAAACATTAAACATACTACCAAGCAGAAATTTAGCATTTAAGTGGAAACTAGCTCTTAAGAGGGAAGAATGTCAAAGAATTAATTGATGAGCATTTTACTGGTGAAATATATTTGTATAAATATTTCATAAATGGCAAAGTTGTTGTGGGCAGGGAGCAAACGAGAAGGCAACTATCTGGCTGCTTGCAATTCCAAAGGAGCTTTTGAGATTATGAAAGCATTTTCTTTTGTGTATGGGGGTGAGAGACAGTAAGACTCATGAGGGGATTTGTTGAATTAAAAACAGCAGGAAGTATCAAAACCAAAACCCATCCAAACACACAAGGGGGTGGAGGAATGGAGAAAAATAAATAATAGGTTCACCCAGTGAAGTTTTTCTCATACTGTCTGCCACCGTGGGCCACTAAATAAGTATTTGCAATCAGCAGAGATGCCCTGCTTAAATAAACATTGCTGCCTATATTTTCATTTGTAAAGTAGGAGAAGGCAATGTTTCGTGAAGAAGATTTTAGGTGCATGTGCGTATGCTATTCCATCGTCTCCATTTCAACATAGCTTTTTAAAACTAAATTTGATATAAATTTGATTGACCACTTGAGGTGAGGGAAGAGGCCAATGGATGCAGAGTTCAACAAAGAATTATAGTCTCTCTCTGCTGCCATCTGGTAGTCAACTGAAGGTCTGGTAATAATACAAGTGAAACTCGAAAAATTAGAATATCATGCAAAAGTTCATTTATTTCAGTAATGCAACATAAAAGGTGAAA
>JANHFM010005916.1:76718-90218 GCA_032468115.1 Grayia smithii | reverse complement strand
ACTTATCCCTTAAGCCAAAGGAAATAAATCAGATTATGATTTAGGGCAGTGTGGGAAGCTACTCATTTGTTCATTCAAAAATGAGTGGAGTTCTATCAGTAATTGGCCTTTACTGCCACATATTATATCTCATGTATTTCATACGAATATTTCAAATAAATTAGAATGGGAATAGTAATTGGAAAATTATGTACCTGCGTTTTAATCACTTTGAACAGTCAGTAAATGGGTGGTTATAAATTGAGGACTAACTGTGATTTTCAAAACTGCTCTTTAGTCTTTTGAGTCAAAAGGAGTGTGTTAATAATTTTGATTTTAATCTAGTTACAGGAAATTGTAAAGAAACTAAACAGAGTCTTGTTTTTCATGTCCTCTGGCAATTTACAAAAAAATATTATTATAGGCTGTTCCATTTCTCTTTGCTGTTTTTTGAAATGAACAGAAAAATACTGGAGAGTGACAGGGTAAGAAAGGAATACAAGATTTCCTTTGGGAATTTTAGAATAGAATAACAGAGTTGGAAGGGACCTTGTAGGTCATCTAGTCCAACCCCCTGCTCAAGCAGGAGACCCTACATTATTTCTGACAGATGGCAGTCCAGTCTCTTGAAACCTTCCAGTGATGAAGCTCCCACAACTTCTGAAGGCAACTTCTGTTCCATTGGTTGACTGTTCTCACTGTCGAAAATTTTTTCCTTATTTTTTCCTTATTTCCAGGTTCAGTTATCTCCTTGTTCAGTTTCCATCCATTGTTCCTTGTCTGGCCTTCAGGTGCTTTGGAAAATAGGTTGTCCCACTCCTCCCTGTGGCAGCCCCTCAAATATTGGAAGATGCTATCATGTCTCCCCTGGCCCTTCTCTTGATTAGACTAGCCATGCCCACTTCCTGCAACCATTCTTCATATGTTTTAGCCTCCAGTCCCCAAATCAACTTTGTTGCTCTTCTCTGCACTCTTTCTAGAATCTCAACATTTTTTTTTTGTAGTGTGAGGACATGATTTTTCCTTAAACCTGCAAAAATGCAGGAGTTTTGCAAATCATAAATCGGTATTCCTCCGGAGAAAACAACCATGCACACCCAACTAACTAAAAGCTAGAAAGTAAAGAACACTGCGCTGAATTGAATCAACTCAAACAAGATCAAAGGTTGTGGGATTCCCACTGGGAGTAAGACGGCAAATCCAAGGAAGCTGCAAGAATGGTCTTTTACTTACACAAGAGAGCTGAGAGCCGCTTGTCCTAGATGATGCTGTTGCCAGGCAGAAACTTGTCCTAATGACAGCATTCCTGGGGAGTTAAACCCCTGCAGGGCTGACAGGTCTGCACTAGTCAAGGAGTAATCTGAAACAGGAGAGAAAAATACAAGGGATTTTGCATTAAGAATTTGTGGCAAACTTCTAAGGTGGTTTTGTTTTGTTTTTAATTTTCTACACAGCTAACAGCTAAAACAATTGTGAGGTCCTATTTACCGCTTTTGTAGATTAGGTAAATTGGTACAATTGGTAGACGCAAGCCAAACTAATTTGTCCCCCATCTCTAAGGATTAACTCTCAAGTTCATTTAAAAAAAAAAAATTGCTCAAGGAAAGTGTACAGGCAGGTTACTTGAGATGCTGAAACACGGGAAGCCTCTTAAGACCATTTTTCATTTATGAGCAGAGAGCAGATGCAGAGTCCTTGACACAACTCTTACACAAGAAATTCAGGTGGACTCCCACGAGAAAAACCAAGATTATTCCAAATAGTAATAGGGTCCTATTAATTCCTTTAAGAGCAAACCCAAAGGGATCACCTATCCAATTTCTGTTTATACCTACACACAATTTTGTGAATTGCAAAACAGCCAAGGATTCAAATCTTATTAGCAACATTATTTAAAGTATCATTTACTCTGCAATTAAACCTTCAAAAAGCTCTCCAAATAGCTTACAAACTTCAGAAATAAAATTAGTCTCTGCTGCTTTTGGAAGAAGAGAGGGAGGAAGGATATGGAGGAAGTGAGAAGGGAAGAGACTGGAAACCAACTGTAAAGAATACCAATTAAGATGCAAACAGTTCAGGAAGCCCATCTGAAGATTAATGGTAAGTAAACTAAAGAGTACTTAAAGCTGTTGTCTAATTATTGTTCCAGAAGTAATGGAGAAATGATTCCCCCACCCTCACTTTTGCAGGGTGGGGGCCCCCTGCAGCCTTATGGAACAGATGTCTCCAGGGTTTGATTCAGGAACTTAAATATTAGGTTTTTAAAATCAGGGCTTAAATAGCTGTCACTTCTGATTAACATGCAGGAAGTTATTTCACTTCATGATTGTCACTGCTTTTTCTCTCACATATGGAAGGAGAGGGAGCTGCAAACGCTTTTCAGCACTTAATCACTTTCTAATACTGTTCTCTTAATATATCCCTTTGCCTCTTGGGGAAAGAATAGGGATAAAAATGGGTCCCTGTGAAAGAGCAATGATTTATGCTGCAATGTTGTTGTTTTCTATCTATTAGTTGATTCTGGCTAGACAGTTTTTTTCCATGGGCACATAGAGATTTCTGAGCATTGGCTGTGGGATGAAAGCACCATTGCTTCATTTCCCTGTTTCAGAGATTCCTCTATATAAATTTTCAGATGAAGTTCCTAAAATTAATTCCTCTTTAAAAATTTACCAAACCCATCTCATATTTTCCCCCCTCTTCTGTTTAATTGTGTCCGAATCTCGGAGACTGCTTAAAAAAGTCCCTGCAGTTTTCTTAGCAAGGTTTTTCAGAGGCAGTTTGCCATTGCCTCCTTCCTAGGGCTGACAGAAAGTGACTGGCTCAAGGTCACCTACCTGGCTTCATGCCTAAAACAGGATTAGAACTCACAGTCTCCCAAGTCTCTATCCTGATGGTTTAACCAACACAACAAACTGGCTCTTCCATCATAATTTCCCTTTGCAGTATTTACCAAACCTCTCCCATAAACTACTCTGCTATACATGATTTACCGTATTTTTCAGAGTATAAGATGCACCTTTTCCCCCCCAAAAAGAGGGTGAAAATCAGGGTGCATCTTATACTCCGAATGTAGCCCCAGTCAGCCTCTCAAATGGAGATTTCAGAGGCTGAAAAAAGATTTCAGAGGCTGAAAAAAGCATTCGAAAGAAGCTTCAGAAAAAAAGCCTCCAAACAGTGCTTCAGAAAAAAAGCCTCCAAAAGAAGCTTCAGGAAAAAAGCCTCCAAACGGAGCTTCAGAAAAAAAGCTGAAGCTCTGTTTTGGAGGCTTTCAGAGGCAGGAAAAAAAAGTTTTTTCTGAAACAGTGTTCCAGAAGTTTCAGAGGCAGAAAAAAAAGCAAGGCACAGAGTTCATAACCAAGGAACCTGCTGCTAAAATTCACCTCTGGGAACAGCTAATTGGGGATATTCTGGGAGGCAGGTCCACCCCCAATCAGTTTTTTTCTTATTTTCCTTCCCAAAAACGAAGATGCGTCTTATATTCTGAAAAATATGGGTACTTTTAGGCTGTTGTGATTTTTTAAAAATGTATTGTACTATTTGTTATGTGTTCAACTGGATCATTTAGTTTAAAAAGATTTAGATTTCTATGAAGAGCAGCACATAATTTGGAGGAATAATTCAACATTCGTGACTTTTGTTGGCCACAGTTGAATGTTGCAAAGACAGGGTTGCCAGCTATGGTTAGGGTTAGGGTTAGCTATGCTGGCTGGAGAATTCTGGGAGTTGAAGTCCACAAGTCTTAAAGCTGCCAAGTTTGGGGACCCATGCCTTAGAATCCTTTGAATGTGGCAGCCATTAAGCAAAAAGAAGAGGAGAGATGAAGAGCCAACAAATGTGTAACTTACCAGTATTGTAAGCTGTAGGCATGGCAGAATAGACCAGTCCTTGTGGGGGCAAGCTTGGAGTTGTCACAGATACAACTGGTGTCGCAAGAGGTTGCGTGGACTGAGAACTACTTAACCGCTGTGTGTTCTGTGAATAGTGACCAGAAAAAAGAAAGTGGTCAAACAAAATAAAGATGCACTGAAGTGAATTCAGACATGCATTGGCCAAATACAAACTCTGAGGTTCTTTTCTTCTAGTACATTTTTAATATTAAATCAATCTTCCATTGAGGTAATCAAGCAGCACATTTTTTTAACTAGGTAAGAGTCATAGAACTGAAAGGGACCGTTTGGCTGAACATTGGAACAGGGTTCAACTTCCACCTCGATGAATGAATCCAGATTACACCCATCATGGCTGTTCAGCCTCTGAGCACATCGATTAAAGAAACTGGGCTCTAATATATTTTCTAACATTCAACCAGAATAACAGTTGAACGTGTTTCAGGGAATAATTAAACCATAGTGATTTAGTGATTAGAATGGCAATTTAGCCAAGATAGGAAGAAAAAATGCTGCCTTTGGACTCATTCCTATAAACTTTTGTCTTCCTAGGATTGATGGAATCATCTTCTCACGTCCAGTTTTTTGGGGGGGAAATAGCTGGTGATCTAAATAATATCTAAATAAATGAATTTCAAATCCTTTCCTCTCTACAATATTATGTATTTTGAATTCCAGTCCTTTCGAATTGCTATACTGATGACATCATACTCAATAGGATAAATTGACATGGCAAGTTGGCCGATGGTAGACCAAGCGTGCCATATTCATAAAACAAGGCTCCACAATACTTAAAATCTCTTTTTTTTCTGGGCAACAATATAGCTTGAAACAGTTTTGGGGGTTTAATTGCAATGCTAAATGATTTAATTGTCTGGAGGGGGGGGTGGTCTCATCCTTTTTTTTCTTGGCTTGATATTAAGAAGCTGTGATGCCACTAGAGGGCACTCTCCTCCTGTAAATGCTAAAATACAAATTGATGTTTACCCTTGTATAGGAAAACAGAGCTGCTTCAAAATACATTTTGACACACTGAAAAAAAAATCAGCAGACATGCCCTTTAACTTACAACAAATGGATCCATGCAATTGACATGCAAATAATAATTAGGACACTGCTTATGGGAAGAGAAATGTAAATATACGCAGGCATCATTTGAACGAATCACTGCAAACCCACCGGTGTCCATTTTGTGTTTCTTGGGTGCAATTCATAGTGCTTCAGCTACAGTGCAGCTAATTTAAATCGGAAACCACATGGTACTGTATAAACAGGGCTCTCCAACCTTGGCAACTTCTAAGACTTGTGAACTTCAACTCCCAGAATTCCTCAGCTGGCAGTTAAAGCCCACAAGATCCCTTGCTTACAATCCTACAAATCAGCAAAATGTATCTTGTGACTTGCTAGCAAAACACTTAAACCTTTTCAGATTTTGTGAAATGGGAATATCTTAAAAGGTTGACAAATAGGAGGTTGTAGAGATGAAAAATGTGGAAAGAGTTTCCTGTTCCTAAACTTTGCAAGAAAAAGTATAATTTGACAATAAACAAAAGGCCTCAATTCATTGAAGAAATCCAATTAATTTTTTTTCTAATGTAATCAACAAGATCATCCTACTACAGATGTTCTTACAAGATGCTCATTATTACCTACACTCATTTTTGTTTCTGGTGATTTGGGGTCAGAATTTTCCTGTCCTGTCCTGAAGGACAACTTTTATTGGTAGATAATGGCAATTGTTGTTGTTCTCTTGTTAAATCACTATATTCTCCTGAAATAGCTTTGGATCATGCAATGCTTCTACTCTTATCTACAGACTAATTCCCCCCCAAAAAGACATTGCTCACTGATAGTCTTATTGAAAAGTGCCCCAGGAAATACTTGTCTCCAGAGCTATTTAATTCCTGTATGAAAACCGTTGGGTACAGTCAGCAGATTTAGAGGCCATCAGCATTCCCAATATTCTTCCTCCTTCTTCTCCTTCATCTGAACCAAGAGTGGTTTGGACTGCTCAGCTGGAGGTAGGTGCGTCCTGATACCCGGAAGTGTTTCAAGCTCAGAACAGAGTGTTTCCAAGTTTGAAATGCTTCCAAAAGACAGCCGGTTACATTCGGAACAACTGCTTTGACCTTGAAACAACTGTTTCAGAATCGAGCCAGGCATTTCAAATCCAAGACAGTTCAACTTCAAAAGACTATACACTAACAGCATCGGAATCGCAGCTGGCCCAGAAAGTAGCAGAATGAGCAACAGTGACAGTGGGCCTTCTTCTCATGCCCTACATTTACCCCTGGGTTGAAATTACCGACTGCCTGTATCTCCGAGGTCACCTGAAAGCAGCTTATGGTCATCTATAAAGCTTTATAAGGCTTATGACCAAGCTACTTACAGGACCACCTATGCCCAAATAGTCTGCTCCACAATTCCATCATCACATGTAGCGCATCATTTATTGGTCCCCTCAATAGAGATGTTTTAGCCTCGGGGATAAATTCAGCTTTCTCCATAATGGGTCCCACATTATGGAATAACTTGCAAAGGGAAGGGAAGTACAATCCTTCGTTGCCAGAGTTCCCTAAGGTTTTTGTATGCTACTTTAAGGGTTCATATTCAATTTTCCTGTGTTTATTTTTAAAGCACTGAGCTACTGTTCCTTGTAAGTAACTTCAATATAATTGACTGAATGAAATGGATGTTTAACTCTTTATCTTTTCAAATATATGTGAAAACAATTACATGGGAAAATTAGCACAGTAGGTATATTAGACATGATACTTCTGTCTAAAAACATCAATGTACTATGTAATTGGATGCATTCACAAGACAGAAAAACTCACTCACTCACACACACAAACCATGCTGTCATGCATAAAAAGCCCCATATCAGCAACTCATAGGGTTTAAATTAATTGATAAAAAGCATCAAAATTCTTGTTCTCTGTGCCGTTTACACAGGTTTATCAAGATGCAGATTTGCCGTAATGCTGAGCATTATTTTAGGAGTATTTTTTTTTAAAGGCTAAACAAAAGAAACTACATCATACATGTTTTGTAAAAAGTCTTCTTAAGAGGAAGCCTTTTCCACTAGAAACAGACAGCTTGCAATTGTAGTTTCTTTTTGGTAAACAGGGAATCCCCTTGTGGCTTCCTTCTCTTGTAGAGCATGAAATTAACTTTATCTCCAGCATGGTGAGCTCATCAGGAGTGATGTAATCTCCGAGAAGGAAAGCAGCAGCCACAAGAATAGGTTTCAGTATTTGTAGAACTTGGTAGGCCAAATCGCTCTTTCGAAACACCAACGTATCTGAGCCATTGTGCCAATAATCATTTAAGGATATTTCCCCGATGTTGCTGTTAGAGGTTTGGTTCCAATGTTCCCCTTTCAATTAAAAGGAAAAAAGAAAAAGCTTCCCTTGTTTTAAGGTTTATTGATTCCCCTTAAATGATTTTTTTTCCTCCGCGACAAAGGGAACATTGGTATGGTTTACATATATAGATGACATGAAAGCTCTTCAGATTTTGATGTTTCATACCAAGTAAGAACCCAGACTCACCAACTCCAATTCATCCTCCTCCGACTGTACTCAGCAAATAAGAGGAATAATAACATTACTAAGAATAGATTGTATTTCAGAATGAAAGAGTCACGTTCGGGCTTGAAAAGCTAGCTATATTTAGCCTTGCTAGTATTTTAAATTTACATAGAATATCAGGCATAACAGCATCGTTTAAGAAGCCTAAATTAGCCACATTGACAAAGATTTTACCTACAACTGGTCTAGAGCCTGTATAAACAAACTACAGTCCTCAACTTAACAAGCATTCCTTTACTGATCAAAGTTACAACAGCACCAAAAATAGTGGCCCATGACTAATCCTTGCACTTACAACCATTACATCATCAGTGCAGTAACATGGTCAAAATTTGGGTATTGGAAACTGGCATGTCGTTACAATGATTTCAGCATCCTGGGTCATGTATAGGTAGTCCTCAACCTACGACCACAATTGAGCCCAGAATTTACGTTGCTCAGTGAGAAATTTGTTAATTTGCCCATTTTACAACTTTTCATGTCAAATTTGCTAAGTGAATCACTGCAGATGTTAAATTAGCAACACGGTTGTTTAAGTGAATTTAGATTCCCCACTGACTTTGCTTGTGGGAAGGTCGCAAAAGGGGATCACGTGACCTCGGCACACTGCGATCGTCATAAATATGAACCCGTTGTCAAGCATCTGAATGTAAATCATGTGACCATGAGGATGCTGCAACGGTCATAAGTGTGAAAAATGGTCATAAGTCACTTTTTTCAGTGCCATTGTAACTTCAAACGGTCACTAAATGAACTGTTGTAAATTGAGGACTACCTGTAATCACCATTTGCAACCTCCCCAGCTGGCTTCTGACAAGCAAATGGGAGAAACCAGATTTGCTTAACAACCACACTGATTCACTTAAAAACTGTGGCGAAAAAGGTCATAAAATCACATGTGACTCATTTAACAACTGCCTCATTTAGCAACAGAAATTCTGTTCCCTATTGCGGTTGCAAGGCAAGGACTCTCTCTTGCGTTATTCTGACACAGAACATTTAATTTATTATGGTTAGCATAATTCATGTTAATTCAGTTAAGCCAATTTGGCAGCTGGCAATCCCAGATTGCAGGGGGTGCTAAAAAAATAAATAAATGGTGGATCCACTAAGTTCCACTTTAAACCTTAATCAAATGGGGATAAATTGCAATAATTTGAAAGTTTAGAACCTGCTTTGTGAGAATGAGAAAAGCAAATGAAAACTGCATAGCTGACAAATGGTACCCTTCACAGACCAGATGGCTCAAGGTCAAAAATTAAGCTTCAACACCCCCCTGCCCCCCCCTTCCTTGTCATCTGTCCACCCCTTGAGAAAGTAAAGCCTGAAGTTATGAGTCAATTCTTGGTTCTAGCTCAGATGCTATGCCAAGATTCCAATGCCTTGCGTAATTCTTCACTTTTTCCTACGAGTGGAAATGGTTGTATATGCAAAGCAACCGCATTTACATTGATAAAACAAATCAACTTGTCTCAGTCGAGACCTGTGAAAGGCCCCTAAATAGCTATAACCTTGAATATATACATAAAATTGTTCTGCATTAGAATAGATTGTGGCAAACCTCTTCCTACAAGAGATGACCACTGGCTTATCCGTTAGAATTTTAAGAATTGAACAAATCTGTGGTGCTTATATCTAACTGACAACAGTGCAAGATTAAGAGCTGGGAATTGGAGATGGGAAATTGCGGAGGGCTCCTGTCCTGATTGTGAGCCTCAGAGAAGCAGCGAGTTGGCTGCAGTGTGAAACAAGAAAGCAGGGCTACAGATAACTCTGATCTGTACTGGCAGGGATTTTCTTTGTACTTTTGTGCATTTAAAATGAACTTCAAGCAGATGAGTAAATCAATTGATACAAACAAAGAGGGGGGGGGGGAAGTGTGGGGATAATTTAATAGAGCTGGGTTAAAAAATGTTAGTGCATTTTATTATTATTATTATTATTATTCATACTATATTTCACTGGATTGAAAAAAAGAAAACAGCCTAGGCTGGATTTTGCCTTTGAAGTTAATCAATTCAAATTCCCTTTTGCATAAAAGGCAAATGAAGAGCCAAGAAAATGAGCAATTAGCAGCATTCATTCAAACAAAACAAAGGACAAGGCCACTCCTCTTGAGTGCTGGGATTCTGAAAAATTAGACCCTGAAATATTTTTGAAACACGATAGTTATTGAGGTCAACCTATGGGGTTATACGCGTAAAGAATGGCATGAATAATACAAATCTACATGGTAGTTTTCAGAGCAGCCACTACCAAGTCATACTCATGTTTACTACTAAGAGCACTTTCCCCATTTAATATGCTCCAGGTGGTTTCCCAGAATTCTCAATCATTATGGTAAGGTGATAGATAGCAGAAGTCTAGAGTAAAAAGACTTCTTGCCTACAACAAAAAGATCTCCTGCTTGAGCAGGAGATTGGATTAAAAGAGCTCCAAGATCCTATTCTATGTTTTAACTACAGGTGGTCCTCAGTGTACAACAGTTCATTTAGTGTCCGTTTGAAATTATAATGGTACTGAAAAAAGTGACTTACATCCGTTTTTCACACTACAACATCTCCATGGCCATGTAAACAGAATTCAGAAGGTTGTCAACTGGTTCATATTTATGACAGTTGTAATGTCCTGGGGTCATGTGATCAGTTTTTGTGACCTTCTGAACAAGCAAAATCAATGGAGAAGCCAGATTCACTTAACAACAACTGCTACTAACTTAATAACTGCAGTGATTCGTTTAACAACTGTGGCAAGAAAAATCGTAAAATGGGGCAAAACTCACTTAGCAAATGTCTCGGTTAGCAACAGAAATTCTGGGCTCAATTGTGGTCATAGGTTGAGGACTACCTGTAGTTTGAAAGCTTTATATGGATGAATAAAAAAAAGGAGAGAGAAACCACACCAACTAGCATGGCTCATTTCTCCCTGCAAAGAAGTACTGATTCTTAAAAGCAATAGCACTAATATTCACTGCTTCACAGTGCTTTACAGCCCTCTCTAAGTGGTTTACAGAGGCAGCCTATTGCCCCTAACAGTCTGGGTCCTCATTTTACCGACCTCGGAAGGGTGGAAGGCTGAGTCAACCTTGAGCCTGATGAGAATCAAACTGTCAAATTGCAGGCAGCCGGCAGAAGTAGCCTGCACTACTGCATTCTAACCACTGTGCCACTATGGTGGTTAAGGATTGGCTGTTGAAGTTAGCCTCAAATATGGGATCAAAGCAGCATTTGAGACGTTTTCATCTGTTAATCCCTCTAAGAATATAGTCCATGCACAAGTAATCAAAGGAACACCTTACCAATGGAGGCATCATGCCTTTGCTAGACGGAGGAATGACAACCCGGAGATCTGGTTTGCGACTGTTCATTCCAAGGTTGCCCCCACCCGGAGGTGGGGGAGATTTTGTAGGCATCACTTTGCTTAAACTGTTCCCGCCACCGGTGCTGCTAAGCAGACCTGGGGATGCTCGTGAGTTCACAAAACCATTTCCTAAGGCGAGAGGTAAAGAAAAAGGGAAAGAGTGTGAGAGAACTATACTGATGCTTTTGTCAATAAATATACAAACAGGTGATTCTTGTAATTATTGCTTTATGAGACCTTAATGAAGATACAACTTTAGAGTTTATCTTTCGATAAAAATCAAGAATGGGACAGAAACTGCCTGCAAGACAATTTTATTTTTCTCTAAATTCAGTTTCAAGGCATGATTGCGATGTTCTGAATGTTCAGATGGTGTCCATAATGACAGGTTGTAACAGCCCAGAATCCACAACTGCACACCCTTCAAAACTTCAAATCTACAACTCACAGGAGTACTGATAAACCATGTAGGAGAAACAAGTGTCAAAAAATATCAGTAAGTAAGGAGAACCACGCTTCAGGGAATGATACATCAATTCAAGGAGATGGAATGGTGAGTGAGAAGGATGTCCTACTGTCTATTTTTTTTTAAATACAGTATTTAAATAATTTTTTTATCAGCCTTACCTAACAAATGGTATTTCACACTCTCACACAACTACAGGCCAACATTCTGGCTGGTGGAATTATTATCAAGTAGATCTTGGCTTATATTATCTCTGATTTCTACGGTGCACCAAGGCACTGCTGCCAATAAAGGCAACGTGCAAGTCTTGGGACAATCACTTTGCAGTTTGTCCACTTTCTAAAAATCT
Organism: Grayia smithii; assembly: GCA_032468115.1. NCBI lineage: Eukaryota > Metazoa > Chordata > Lepidosauria > Squamata > Grayiidae > Grayia > Grayia smithii. Next base: position 78,581 of record JANHFM010005916.1, on the reverse strand, counting down.
CCTCTAATGAAGAAATTTTAAAAAGTCGAATGGGTCAAGGAGACAGAAAGGGTGGGGTATGGGAAAATGCTTGCCTCCCCTGGGCTGTTTACACACAGCAGCACAATACACAAGAATAATTGTTGAATAAACATGGTCACCAAATCACAAAAACTCTTTGAAGATACCAAATTTCCTGCTCAGAAAATAAACTAACTGCTGCCATGCTTTTTTCCCCATCTCCAATCAGCATGTATCCAATTGTGGAAGGTTTTTCTTATTGTTGTTTAGTCTGGTTTAATTTGGGGGAGGGGGAGAAAAAACAAGGGGAGAACCCCCAAAACACACCCCAAAACATGCCTTGAAGAATGTGACTGATTAGAGACTAAAAAGTACTAACTGTTGCTAAGTGAGAACACCAAAATTTAGGGGGAAAGTTACAGATTTACAGTAACCTAGAAAAGGTTGATTAAGCTGATTAGAAAATGGAACACTCCAAGTTTTCATGGTACTTTTATACATATGTATTATATTGGATGCTTGAACTGCAAATATTACTTTGGGCACTTGAATAAATAAAAATCCCTGTCACTTACTAACAAATATAGGTCCAGGAAATACTTTCATAACCCTCAATATTTGAATTATTGCTGTAACAAGGATATATAAATATAAAAGTGCCTAGGGCATACATGTTTCTTAATGCAGCCCTAATCCTGGAAAACTGTTTCAAAACCACAGAACATTTGCCCATACTGGATTGCATGTGCAGCGATAAATAAAATATAGTCCCAGAATGTTTGCATATCACTCTGTATAAAAAGTTATCTTTCTTGATTTTATTTGGACACATAAAGTAGGGAGGATTCACACAATACCATGTTAAGTTTACAGAAAGTTTTTTTCCTATTAGCCAGTGTTTCTAAACATCAAAAATCTGAAACCAACTTTCTTTAAAATGCTGTCTTGCAATTATCGCCTTAAAAAGTGAAGTCATACCAAATTCACAGATTAAAATCATTTCATAAATGTTTGTCTCCGATAAGCTTGACAAGCACCAGGTTGGAGATGCTTCTCTTATACTATATTATCATTATATTTTAAACCACAGCTGTCCCACAATGGCTGAACACAATGGCATGCACACACAATGCTCTAATATGGCTTATTTTGTTTTGTGGCATATAAGAATGTGGCCACTATGAAAAGGACAGTTCATGATTCAACTATTTGTGTGAATCACACTGTCATAGCTTGTTCAACATGATATGTAATGTCACATGAATCTGAATGGTTTTTAACAAATCACAGTTAAGATTAACTTCATTTTAGGATTCAGAGGTAATACGAAGCAGTAGCAAGTTGGACCCAACAGTGGAAAAAAGGAAACAGAACATGAGCCCAAGCTGTTGAACTTTGGCCTCATAATTTTATGGTGAATTCAACCTATGCCCTGAAACTAAGTTGTCTGAGCAAACCATAGTTAACTACACATTTGCCTATATATGGCTATTACAAGTAGCTGTAGTTAATTCAAAACAGAACAAATAATCCAGAGGTTTTTTGTGGCTGCACTTAAGAGAAAGGCTAATCTATTTTTTGAACCTATACTATTGTTTACGGTGTAAACCTTACTCCCTAGCCCAACCAACTCTTCCTTTTTATGCAGGTTTCTTTTTAACATTTGTACTGTTCTATCTTAGTATGAATTTTAAAGAACTTATCACAATGCATCCCAAATTCTGCAAGAGTCAGAGGAAGTGACTACAATGGTGCCATGATGTCCCGGTGCCTGGAGGTGGTGCGAGTCTGGATGGGGAGGAACAGGCTTAGGCTCAATCCCTCCAAGACCGAGTGGCTGTGGATATCTGCATCCCGAGCCCA
>JANHFM010005916.1:54899-68293 GCA_032468115.1 Grayia smithii | reverse complement strand
CTCCATAGTATTTGGAGACATCAGCCAGGAGTGGGACATACCAAAGTCAAATGTCCCCAGCACAGGAGGGCCCCATCTGGTCTACCTCAGTCCTGTCTGACACAGCTCGCCTCAACACTCTCCGGCCAAAAGACGCTTCCTCCGAAGCAAACTGATCTAGTCTATAGTGCCGCACAAAAGGTGATGGCATCATCCAGGTTGCTGCCCTACAAATTTCCAACCACGACGCCTGAGTGGCCCAGGCTGCCGAAGTTGCCACACTCCGTGTCGAATGTGCCGTAATGCTCCGCGGATGAGACAGAGAACGTAGATCGTATGCTTTGGCCACCGTGTGATGAATCCATCGGCCAATCGTAGAAGGCATCACACATGAACCCATAGAAGTGGGAATGAAGGAAATGAAGAGAGATTCCGTCGCAACCGCCTCGTCTTCTTCAGATAAATGCGCAAAGCCCTCTTGACATCGAACAGATGCAATTTGCGTTCCTGCGGAGTGCTAGGCTGAGGATAAAAGTCCGGCAAAACAAGTTCCTGCATCTGGTGAAAGGTGGAGTTTACCTTCAGAATAAAAGCTGGATCAAGGCGAAGCACAACTCTGTCTGGGTGACATATACACAAATCCTCGCGCACAGAAAGTACAGCGATCTCTGAGATGCGGCGAGCCGAAGTTATTGCCACAAGAAAAGCTACTTTGCAGGACAACGAACGGCAGCTAGCATCACGCAAAGGCTGTCAGTCTCATATGGTGGTCCCATCAGCGAAGACAATATGACAGAGATCCCAAGTGGGATACCAGTGCAGTGGAGGTGGACACAGGTTCGTCGCCCCTCGTAGAAAACAATGAATATCCAGATGCTGCAATAACGGAAGCTCTAGACAGAACAGACACCAAAGTGGCCACCTGTCGACGGAGCGTGTTGGGAGAAAGTTGTTGTGCCAAACCGTCCTGCAAAAACTGCACGACATGAGGTATCTGAGCCTGCAGGGGATCCAGATCGTTGGAACCACACCAGAGACAAAAAGTCCTCCAAGTTGCAGAATAAATCCGCTGTGTAGATGGACGATGCGATGCTTACATAACATCGATGAGCTCCGGGGAATAGTTCTTAGCCGCTAAGGAGCGCTGCTCAACCTCCATGCAGTCAAGCGTAGCCACTGAGGGTCTGGATGTTCGATCCCCCCTTGACTGAGGATCCCGGCACACAGCAGAAGCTCCCATGGAGGGGCCACAGAGAGGGCGACGAGGTCCACAAACCATGGACGTCTCGGCCAACACAGAGCCAGCAGTACCACTTTGGCCCGTTCTGTCAGCAGTTTCCACACTACCTGCAGAATTAGAGGCAGGGGTGGAAATGCATAAAGTAGCATTTCCAAGTAGCATAAAGTGGCCACGGACAACGAAGGGTATCGACCACCTCGGCCCCTTGAGACGCATATCGAGAGAAAAAGCGACGAAGCGGCACATTCGTTGGTGTCACAAATAGGTCAATCTCCATTGGCCCCATGCGTGATGTTAAAATCTGAAAGACAGATGGGAGGAGATGCCACTCGGCCTGGTCGATCTGTTGGCAGCTTAGCCAATCTGCCATCACATTGGACGTCCCTGATATGTAGTTGGCGGATAGAGATAACAGGTGTCGCTCCACCCAGAGTCCAATGCACAGAGTCTCGAGCATTAGGGACTTGGATCAAGTCCCCCTCAGCCGGTTGATGTGCGCTTTGACTGTGATGTTGTCAGTCAGCATCAGAACGTGCTGACCGACCAGCAGATGTTGGAAGTGCCATAGAGCCAAGTACACAGCCCGAAGCTCCAGCCAGTTGATCGGATGGCGAGCCTCCGCAGACGACCACGTCCCTTGTACGACTTGCGTGAGGATGTGCACCCCCCAGCCAGAGACTCGCATTGGTCGTCAGCACGATCCTCTGTGGTTCAAGGAATACACATCTGGCCATCAGCGCTGGAGACCGCCACCAAACTAGAGACCGCAGCACTGCTGGGGGCACAACAACCTTGATCGACAATGTGGCTGTTCCCGCCTGCTGAAAAGGCAAGAGAAACCATTGCAGGTCTCAAAGGTGCAAACGAGCCCAAGGCGTTATCTGAATCACCGACACCATCTTGCCCAATAGAGAGGACAGAAGAGATAGGGAACACCTAGGTTGAGACCTGACCTCATGAACTAGAGCCCGTATACTATGCTGCCTATCCGGAGAAAGGTAAACCAGACCTTCTGACGAATCAATTACGGACCCCAGATGGACAATCCTTGTGGATGGATCCAACTGACTCTTCTCATAATTAATCAAAACCATGATCTTGAAGGCAATCACGTTACCTGGATGTCCCGTACTGCCTGAAGGCAAGACGGGGAGATGTCATCCACGTAAGCCTGTACCCTGATTGGCACGGATCCAAGATGAGCGACGAGAGCCGCCAACCCCTTGGTAAATACTCGTGGCACAGAAGAAAGTCCAAAAGGCAAGGCCCTATATTGGAAATGCAGCCCACCAAAACAAAAACGTAAAAACCTCCTATGGTGAGGAGAAATAAGAATATGAAGATATGCCTCTGTGAGGTCAATAGAAGAGAGGAAGTCGCCCCTCCAAATGCCAGCTAAAATTGATAAAAGTGAATGCATTTTAAATCGTCAGTAGATGATGTAGCGATTTAACCGCTTTAGGTCCAAAATCAGTCTCCACCCCCACCCCCCTGAAGATTTAGGCACAAGAAATAGAAGGGAATAAAAATCCTGACCCCATTGATCCTGAGGCACCTCCTGGATAGCTCTAATGTCCAAAAGGTGTTGAACCGCCAATTCCATCAGGACCCGCCTAACAGGTTCCGCGAAGGCGGACACCTGAGAAAACACCTTGGGGGAGCAGAGACAAATTCCAGGGACAGACCCGATCTCACCATATCCCTGACCCACGAATCCGTTGCGATAACATCCCACTGATCGGCAAAGAGAGCTAACCTACCGCCAATGGGATACATGGATCCGGACAGCGCTGGCGACGGCCGAAACGACTTCCTCCCCCTCGAAAGGGCCATTTGCCCAGAGGAGGTCTACCCCTAGGGGGACGAGACTGACCACGCTGTCTACCCCTGCTGTCTACCCCCAAAGGAAGAATAGGGGCGAGAGGAATAATAGGAATGACCCCCAACCTTTACTCCTTGGCAAAGGATGCCGATAGGACAGAGTCGAATGGATATCAAGCCTCCTACTGGTGGTAGGCAGGACCTTTCGTTTGTCCTTTGGCTCCTGCAAGAGAGGCTCCAACGCCTCTCCAAATAAGGCTGATCCATTGAAAACAGAGGAAGCCAATCGTCTCTTGTGGCGAGCATCAGCCTGCCAATGTCGTAGTCAAAGCATCCTCCTAGCAGCAACTGATGCCGCCAAGCCTCTGGCCGCCAAATGCCCCGAACTGAGAGTGGCAGCTATGGAAAATTGTAGAGCTGCTACTATTTTACTAAGATGGGCGCGTCCGTCCTCTGGAGGAAGGCATGATCGAAGCTCTTCTAACCACAACAGTGTGGCCTGGTTAAAAAAGGACGTGGTCGTGGAGGCCCTAATGAACCACGCCACCCCCAGATGCGCACGTTGTAAGAAAAGATCCGAACCGGGTCTTCCGGCCGAAGACCCTCCTCCGGGGAACCAGGCAGAGCAGAACTGGGAAGCAGGGCAGCGACTGGAACATCCACAGGCGGCACCTTCAAAAGAGAGTCCAGGGAAGGAGCCACATTGAAGTAGCAGCGGTCCAGCGAGGAGAGGGGTGGAGCTGACCCCGGAGAAACCACTGCCCCTTGACCACCGAAGAAAAAAGAGGAGGTATGGGAATAGCATCCTCCTGCCGATGCGGCTCCCCAAACAGAACGTCAGATCAGGAGGTCGAGGTAGATGGAACCTCGCCGACAGGTGCAGAACTCAGATTAGCTGTTTGGATCGCTTTATGCAGAACAGCGCTGGGGGGGCTTGTTCCGGCAGAATATCGTCATTGTCAGAAAGTTCCCCCTCGAGCCACGCCCCTGAAGGCGAGTGTTGTACTGGATCATCCAATTCAGAATCGCCATGGTCTGAAGAAGCCGGGGAGACATCCTGGGCGACCAAAGGCTGAGAATCCACAGTCTGAGGCAACTCCTGTGGAAGAGATAGCTGAGGAGGTCGACAAAGGCCCTCAGCGTCCCCCGCAGCCACCAACTGCTTAAGATGGTCAGGCAATTCCGCTGCAAGACCAGCAGACGAATCAGCCGCAGGTGGACGGGATACAGAAGGGGCAGGCTGGGCTGAGGGTTGTGGACCCCAAACATCAGCCAAGGCGACAGCCACTGGACAGTCCCATAAGGAAACTTGGTCCACTGAAATGGAAGGAGAAACGGACCTACGTGCCGAGGAAGACAAAGGCACTGCATCAGGAACCACAGGTCGAGACAACTCAAACTTTTTGTCCTCAGCCCTCTTATAGAGTTTCTGGAGCTCCCGGTCTCTACGCTGATCATCCTTCGAGGATGCCTCGGTGCCACTCTTTGACTTGTGTCGATGATGAGTCAGGGATTTGGTGGTAGACACAGATGATGCAGGAGCTGGTATAGATGACAAGGCAGGAGCCGGCAGAGACCCTCCGGGAAATTGACCAGATCGCCCAGAAGCATGCTAAGTCTTGGCTGATGCCTTAGACATGATCAGCTCACAAAGGTAATTGGTGCTGAGAAGAAAGAGACTTCACACGGAGCGTGAAAACTCCTGAGGCCACTATCCCCGCAGGGATTTCGATAAGACCAGCCGCAGGCGTAGCACACTGCTAAGGTAGGTAGGAGCAGTGGCTGAAATGAACACCAAGTCCTTCTGCCTGTGGAGCGTGAAAACTCCTGATGCGGCTCAGGACACTGCTGCTAGGCGCGATGCAGGAGCCCTCAGACACGCGCCAATAAGGCTGGCTGGATCACATAAGGTAAGTTCGAGTTTTTGAAACCAGCAGCCAAATCAAGCTTCTAGTCCTCAAGGCAGCAGTCCTGGTCTCTTTCTTAGTAGGGCTAATGAGTGTGAGATGCAGAGGTCCGCCTCCTGATTCACTCTCTTTAAGAGGTAAGTGTCTTTCAAAACTTTTTTATTATTATTATTTGAAATAAGGGCTAGTTATCTCCAATATTGATAAATTGTCCGTCTGCCTCCTGTCCTTGTTTGTTCTCCTCGTCTATTCTGTTTTTTTTTTAAAGTCCACCAAGGATTGGCAACAGAAATGACAGTCTGACAAAGTCCTGTCACAAAGGGAGAACACAGGCCGCTCTCAATGACATGAAAATGGCCACCCGTCAATCAAAGCTGTCAAATGGCGGCCGAAACTGTCAGATGTAATTCTGCGGCTGCAATCAGATGATGGAAGCAGTTGCCCTGCTGGGGTCCACCAAGCCGCAAAACTACGATCCACAGCCGCGCTGTGCGATCACGGCAGTCCAAAAGCACCAAAGGCCACTCTCCTTCCTCGCGTGCCTCTCAGCTGATTTAAAGACCGGGAAAAAGGCGCACACCGCAATGGCAGCCGTCGAAGACTCTGACCGCAAAGAAGCTCTCCGGGCGAAGAAAACAGGAACGAAGCTGCCCGAAACGGCAATCCAAACAAAAGAACTGTGGGCAAACTAAGAGAGGCTATAAAAGCCCTCAAACACTCGCCCTGCAAAAAGGGAAATAAAAGAAGGCAACAGCCTGTCAACAGACAATGGAAGGGAACTCCCCCCCCCCCAGAGGAGGGAAATTAAAAAAAAAAAAAATCCTCCAACCCCATACACAGGCACCCAAAGGGGAAACTAAGGAAAACAAACTTGGACTAAAGTAGAAAAACACCAAATAATCACCATAAACTACTCACTAACAGCAGAGAAGAAACCAACACACCTAGTCAAGATAATGACTGAGCGAAAAAGCGGAATAATGAAGAGGCGGGGCTTAAGTAAAGAAATTCAGACTCAGTCAACCAATGAATGAATGAGCAACACCCACTCCTGGCTGATATCTCCAAATACTATGGAGAATAATGCAACTAAGAACTCACAACAGACGCCCATAAAGCACATTCTCTTCTTCTCCTTCCTTGGTCAGCATGATGTTTCCAATTAGCATAAAGTTCGGCTCTGTGCTCTCTGAAATGTTATTTAAATTGTAAGCTACAATTTTGAACCAAACAGGAAGTGATAGCTTGTGCAATATGGATCATAAAAGAAATGTGAGCATATAGGCCTAATACTTCTTCCTGATTTGTATCATGGCCACCTGCATCATGTTGCCTGATTTATATGTCACACCAACCCAAATTTATGTTCAGACGTTGCTGAATAAAACATTTATTTGATTGCAAATCATCATTTAGGTAATTGTTATCCAGGGTATAGAGCAAACAATAATGGCTGGATTCATACTAAATTCAAACCAACCATGTTATGACTTAGCAACATGTATTAAAAACAGCCACTGTCTTATGCAAAAGACTACAGCAACTGTAGATGCTCTGACTGAAATCTCACCTAAGTTACATAAGCATAAACTATATAAGATAAATTATTACCTCTCCATATCTAATTCCTATCTGAGAATAATTCTACTGTATATTTAAAGTTTTTGTAAAAATTATTGAAAGCATATATTCACACTCAAGGCCTGATTGCTTTTGATACTTGAATTAACAAATCATTGTATAACTATTTAATGAAGTATAGCTTTAGATACACATAAGGCTCAGACCTAAAATGTTGGCAAAATTAACCAGTTATATAAAATGCTTTAAAGCTTTAAAGAATTCCATTTCCCACATCCAATGGGTCAAACATAACCTCAGTTTTACATATATCTATATATATATTCCAAAGGACTTCCAACCCTTTACATGGCCTACAGTAAATTCACCCAAAGACCTGTTTCTGAATATCAATGGCAGGAAGGATCAATCTCCTTCCCAGGAGAGATTCTACACTCTTCATTCCAGCTAGTTGATCCTTCACCACCAAGGGATACTAGGAGTAGGCAAGTAATATTGGCAGCAGGTGTTCGTGCCATCTTCCGGTAATTTGAGAATTGGAACACAGATGCCTCCACACTGACTGAAGCAAACAGCACACCTCCCCACTGTCAACAAGTACCAAGGGAAAAAAATAATCACCCTTCAAAGTCAAGCTCACATGAAAGCTCGCAGATTCTGTTTCCCTTTGCTGATCGCGGCTCTCCTTAATTAATATGTACAAAAGTTATTCATCCTGTACTGGGACAAAAACAAAAAGCCACTGGCCCACAAGAAGCACCCAACTATCAAAAGGAAGACAGGGTAATGCCTTACAAAAATCAACAGGCTAAACTTTAAGCTACCTATTTTTTAAGCATATACTTATTTTGGTTCAGGTACCCAGAAACTTGCAAATCCAAGGCAATTCTAGAAGAAGCAAAGGTCTTCAAGAGAAAGGAGCAATTTTATTGTCCATTAAAGCTTTGCTTTCTTTAGAAAGCACTCACGTACCAGGCAACCAATTGGGCCTTTTGTGATAGTGAAAATTAAAAAAAATTAAAACTTACCCACTGGACTAGAACCAGTTCCATTTGGCACTGAGAGATCGGTGGTGGTCAACATCCCACCTAGTTGGGGAATGAAAAAAATATGTATTACGTTCCATATTATATACTGAACAGAAGTAGCACAAGGTGGAATTTGTTGGAAAAAATTTATAGACTTATTGAATAAGTCTTACCTGCGCTACCTGTACTTGGGGGTCTCTGAGGACCTCCAGGTGATACATTTCGATGCAATGAAGCTTGAGGAGGAGTTAGCAGTGTAGGATCTGTCAAGGTAGAGCTTGCTGCCAAGGCTGGGGATACAAGAGAGCTCCCAGGGCTACTATAGTTTAAAGAATTGGGGCTGGATACAGGAACAGTGACCGACATTGAGAAGTTCTGCGGAGGCAACCCAGGCTGGAAAGGAGGGGGAGGGGAATTAAGTGAGACAGAAAAGTACAACTTTTGAAATCTTCAGTTGTAATCAAGTGTTAAAATACTAGCTTTGATATTTATAAAATACACAGGTTATAATTATTGTTTAATGCAAAGTATTGGCATCTGTTACATACAACTATTCAAAAGTTTCAAAATTAGTTAAGGGCTTTTAATTCCTTCAAATTCATCAGTTTAGAAATGGCTTATTCAACATTGCAAGTAGGACATGAAATAGGTTAATTGATATTCACATGTTACATTCAAGCAAACATTCAACGAAAACATATTGGCTTTTTTTTAAAAAAACAAAAACTCACAAACAGTAAGTTATACTGCTACGATCAGAAATATCATGCTGATAAAAGTAGGCTATTCATAAAAATTCTCTAATATTTATTTTGGTTTTTTTAACAGTTGAACATAAATTTGATTTTATACATTTGAAAGTTTAAAAGTTGCCGAGAGGCTAATAAAATGTTAGTGTGTGTTATAATACTGTAACAATATTACAGTGTGTGTGTGTGTGTGTGTGTGTGTGTAAGAGAGCAAACATTAGCTTGTGGAAGGAATGTATTTGAAAGAATGTTACACTAAAGTCATACACATAGATAAACTTTATAAGCCCCTCTATTTATAATGCTTTCTTACGGCTTTCAAATTCTTCCTCAAAACTCATCTTTTACATGAAGCTTTTAGTCCTTAGTTTATATATTCCGCTCTAAGTACAGTCAAGCATATAACAAGATCAAGTTTCCCATATTTTTCCTAGGCTATATGGGATTTTGCCATTTTAAGGCCCTTAGGACATACATTTTTCTTATAGTCTGTTAGGTATTATGCATCTGAATGATACTATGTGTCATGACAAAACTAAGTAACTAGTGATTTAATACGTACAATTTGGGTAATTACATAAGTACATGAATGAGGACTGGCCTACAAGAGATGCACTAGAGATCCTCCTCCTCTGTTAACAGTTTGTCAGTTTTATGTATTTATTTATTGATCAAATTTGTACAGCCAACCATCTCACCAAAAGTGACTAAGAACAGATCTGTAACAACATGTTTTTAAAAATACATATCCGTGTGATTATGAAGTAACACTCCTTAATATAAACAGTTCCTCAAACTAAAACAATGTTATGGATGCTCTCTTGGAAAAAAAGAGAATTGTTTTTCATCTGTCCATAAACCTATGGCTTCAGGTTCATCACGAGATACCACAAAGGTTTATGTATTTCTAAGTTCTCGCGAGGGCTAGAAGCTTCTTACTGACATGTACAATTTCCTTAGTAGCTCACAGGCTTTCCTTGCTGCATTCTACGCCAAAGAAGATGTACCACTCAAACTGCAATGCTCAGCAGAATTTACATAGTAGGATTATAATGATAACCATTCAAGGTTGCTACCTCGGATGGACACACCTCAGATAGGTACTTCTGCTTTCCAAGCTGAAATAGCCACAGAAGGTGGTATCACAAAATCTTCTCATGCATGTAACAAGAGCGCAAGGCATACCACAGTACTCACTGCGATTTTATGATTCCGCATCATATTATCAAACTCTTCATTAATTTTTTTATATTTTTCTTCTGTATGTGGCGTGAGCACATAGGAAGTGTCAGGGTCTGGGCTGTCGCACCCTCTGTTTTCCTTCTTGTTCAGAGCCTAAATAATGAAGTTAATAAAAAGAATCAACAAATAAAAAGTAGGAGCCAAGAGAAGTACTTACAGGGCCTCGCTTGAAAATAAAATCACTATCTTCACTTAGTTTGCTGAATCTGTCATCCGAGAGTGGGCTGTGCTCAAAGTAATCGTCAGCATCTGGGCTCTCACAACCATTAAGGCCTTTCTTTCTTAAAGTCTGAAATACAATTGGAAAATTCACACACACAGGAAATACTACACTTGCCATGTTGTTGTTATTTCAACTGCAAAGCTGCATTAAGAGGGCATCGACTGTTGCACAGCCAAAGCCACAGGAATAGTTGTTTCTTAACACACTACAACTTTTCAACATTTGTAGCAGAACTATAATTCCCCATCTCCTTGGTAACCAACCCATTTGTTTTTTTCAATTTCCAGCATACTTTACAAAAAAATTTTTTAACTAATTTGGGAATGGGAAATCAGGAATAATGCATTTTGTTATTAGTAGTGGTATTCATCTGCAATTTAAATCTCTAATGAGTTATGAGCATTCCAGGTGTTCCCTCTGTCAACTGAATCCGTGTCCTAGGACAAGAGTGGGCAGGAGATTGCCTGTCCTCTATCAGGTAGGTACATGAACGATCACTGTGCTATGATTTTAGCTTCAAGAGATCTCAAGCATCAAACAGCTTGTTACAAGACATTCTGTGTTACTCTTCCCCCTGCTTTTATTTATTTTAATGCCAAATAAGTCTGAGAACTGGAATGGAAAAACAGCAAGAGAAAGAGGCTCTTAACCCCTTCCTACCTGCTGTTCACCTCACCATTCATTATGCAAACTCTTAGAGAAATGGAACACACTATCCTTCTTCTCACTTCTGAGTAGGTAAATGAGTGTTCTCATGAATAGGTAAATAGGTGATTTTGGGGCTATAATACACTCAGTACAAAGAATGAAGCAGCTTAAACTCCAGGTTTTTTCTCCCTGTAAACCTCTATAGTTTATAAGTCTACAGAATCACTATTATATTGACCGTTCAAACATTTTGTAATAACCTTTTCATTAAAATTATGAACGTTCTCATACACTAAAGGTAGTCTCTGTCTCACATTCTCCATAATGTCCTGCAAAATGCAATTGTTCCTCAGAAGACAATCATTGTGAAAAAGCAGTCCTCAGCTTGGAAATTACTTTCTAAGCACTAGTTAAAAGCTTGTTGCCAGAAGAACTACAAGCTTAACATCTCAAAGATATGACAGTACGTTCTGATCTCAGACCAGTTTTTTTTGTCCTGTTCCATGAGTCCAGCAATTTAAGTTTACAAACCAAAAATGCATTATCAAATATACTTATTCATTACAACTAAAAAGAGGATCCTGAAAGGAACACAGTACGTCCATTCTATTTAAAAAGGAAACCTCAATCTTTTATTTTGAAAGGTTCACACAGTGAGCTTGTACATTCAAGACAAAGTTTTTGAGACACTGCTAGCAGAAAGTTTTCCATTTTTATATTTTAGAGCAAAACCCATAGGTCTCATTTCATTACATTGCAATTTCTTACCAATAATGTAGCAGTGATTAAATAACTTCTTCATTTTTGTTGAAACAAATTTAAAACTATTAAATAGTTTTAAAATCTCTCTCTCTCTCTCTCTCTGTGTAAATAATATCCCCCATTTTGGTACTTCTTTGAGACAAGTAGAACAATTAAAACCAATTCACTTTGTGGGCCTACTGCATTTCCATAACAACTTTTACACTTTAGAAGCTACAGTACTTTTAAAGCAACATTTGGCTTGGGTTTTTTTCCCCTCAACAGCATCAAAGTGCTCTCAGCATTTCACATAACACAATCAAATTCATGTAAAGATCATAAGGCACCGTTAGGAAATAATTCCTTCTCGGGTTACTTGGCATAATATTCTGCCCCTCTCCCCCCTCCTCAGTGCCTTGAACTCCCACTAAATCAGCCCACATTGAGAAAACAGGTGTAGCTTTCACCAACACCTGTCACAGTACTTATCTTTACTGTCTAACCAATCAGGTGGATACTTATATGGACTTCACCATACATGGTCCTGCAGTCTAAGACTCTGAAAGCTGCTAGCCCTCCCAAACCTCCAACAAGGGTAGGCTGCCAGTCTTTTACTCTGTGATATCAGCAGGGAAAATGCTAACACTACAGTCTGGATTACATTTAACCTTTACAAATTATTGAATACTATAAATAGACTACGAAAGCTTCTAGCATTCATGAAGGAATGAATACATTTTGCCCAACATGACCTGATGCTCTAAAACGGCATACTGAGAAAAAAGGAAGTTATTGATGTTACAGACTGCAAAGAAGTTTTTTTTTTAAGTTTATATAAGACAGTTTATATACTACTACTGTAACACCACTACAACGTTCTTCATTATTCCCAAAAACACATTCCAATCTCATACGGATTGCATGCAATACATGACTGCCCTGGAATCTAGAGGCATTGTGAACTGTGAAATGCACCACATTGGCCGAAGCATAATTTCTGAACCAAAGATAATTGCCTTCTTTTAACAGTTGTTTTCAGAAGAAAATTAACCCTTGACTCAGAAGGAAAGGAAAAATCTTATTTATCTCCCACTTCTGCTTCTGGACACCCTCTCTTCAAAGTCAGATCCTCACCTGTCTTAAAATACTAATTTTGTGATGTTTAAAAGTTTGTTCTAATCTCTTTAACAAAACTGTCCTGGAGGCTTAATTCCGTTAGAAATGTCGCATTTTATCACTACTGAGTATTGTAAGAAAAAAACTGTAACTCCTTTATGTCAAAGGAAAGCAAGTGGATGGCTATCATCTAGAAGCAAAATCCAACAGAATGTGAGAGATAAGCCAGACCAGTTCTCTCAAAGGCAACATGTCAGAGATAGCAGACTCTCATCCATAACAGAGAGGGGTCCTATTTCTTGGGAAGCAGCTGACTTGTGCTACTTTTCAAATTTTCTTCTCTCTTAAACTAAACACAGCGTAATAACTCGTGGGGTAAATGAATGTTTGTTTTTGCCAGTCTCGATAGTAAGATAAATTATCACAACCATACTGCTTTCTCAACTCAGCATAGAAAAATGACCCTCCTGTGAAATGCTATACTGTGTCAGGGACACTTACAAGTAATTAAGATTTGTTATCAGAATGGATTTACTGCCCAAGGAAGGCCTATATGCCATGCAATACCCCTACCCTCAACTCATAAAGCAAGAAACAGATTCTTTGGGAGAATAAAGTTAGTCCTGCTAATGCTGCTTCTGAACACTCTCAAATACACAGAATTAGCCACCAGCCTGACACCACTAAAATTCCAAGGGCCTCCAAATTCAGTATAAGATCAGAACTGGTGTCCAAGCTAAAATAATGTAACAGTGAATACAGATGAATTTGTTAACAACTTAGTAGATTTATAAGCTTGATGAGGTCCCACTCAACCACATATTGCTCCAACCTTATAGCCATAGTACCTCCTAGAAACCAAAAGATAACAACCATCTCAATACAATAGTGACCAAAATTGTGGAAACCTTTTGGGGAAAGTGTATTTTTGAGATTTGATGGCTAATAACATCCTTTTTTATTTTTTTGGAGTTTCAAGATAATCGGATTCCACTGTTGGAATGGCCTGGGAATAGTCCAGACCTTAACTCAATTGAAAATCTATGGAGCCGACTAAAGAAACTTGTTAGTCAGAAGTGACTCAGCAATAAAACCCAGAGAAGCAATCATTGAATCTTG
>JANHFM010005916.1:35038-45761 GCA_032468115.1 Grayia smithii | reverse complement strand
TATTCTATTCTATTCTATTCTATTCTATTCTATTCTATTCTATTCTATTCTATTCTATTCTATTCTGTGCCAAAGCAACTTTGAATGGCTGCTGCACTAGTGGCCTTCCTTCCTTTTTCATTTCCTTTCCTTTTCTGGTACTGTAAACTCTGCATGTGAAAATTAACTCCAATATCATAACCCAAAGCTATGTGTTCACAAAACAGTGTTCTTAGCAGTGTTAAAAGGATCTTGCTGCTTTTATCAGAATGATGAAACAGTATCACTGAGCTGTTCTCCAAGTTCTGCCCTTCCGTTGCCCTGCATGCAAGGCTGCAACTCAAACAGAAAAGGGCAGGGCTGGTCTGGCAATGCCCTAGCTTTAGCTAGGCTGTCCTTTGACCTCTTGCCTCTCTATGCAGATGCCGCTGGGTGTCCTATCCAAGAATGGCAAGAACCAACAAGCCAAAGGAACAATGGAGTGAGAAGGTTTTCCCAGAACAAATAACAAGACAAGCTTCCACAGCTTGTTCACCTGCTTCTACTGAAGATAGAAATAGGAAGGTGGCATATTTTTCAGGCAGCAGGACTTAGTTTATCTAATCTAGACTCAGAAGCTAAGGAAATCAAGAGGGGTTATGGTCTGGATAGGAGCCCATCAGAGCATCCCAGAACTAGTAGAGTTAGGCATTTCTCAAGAAGGCAATAACCAGCCACTTGCATACTGTGCCAAGAAAACTGCATGAACATGTCCATGAAGTCATCACTGTCAATCTTCAGAACCCTTTTTATTTTAGCAATTAAAAAATCAAGCAGGAATATGCCCAATATCCTCACAGTAAACTAGAATTTGTCACAGAATTCTTTGCTCACCAGCTTATGCAAATATATTGACATATTGGGAAAATAAATACACTGGGTAAGTAGCAGAATGACAACCTCCAGTCTAAAAAAACCTTGATTTTTTTTTAAAAAAACCATTATTTAAGTCACAATAAAGCTCATTCTTTCATATGTGAGTAGCAATTTTTTTAGACTTGTATGCACAAACAAGGAAGTTGGGTAATATTTAGACAATTACCTGAATTGTGTCAATTTAAATTAATTTAAGGAGTTATACTGAATTTGTCATCTCTTCAAAGAAGATAAGCTTCTAGCAGAAAATGACATATAATTATAGCACTTCCTAACTAAACTGCTACTAAGAATAAAAATAAATTATATAGCTTCATAGCATTATTCTTAAAATGCATAATGCATTCTTGAATCAACCCATATGTTCAATTTCAAAAACCTACAATAAAAAAAGATCCAAAAAATAATATATCTAATAAAATGCTTTCTCATGGACAATGAATTCTGCTTTGAAAGAGCAGATCTGGCTATCCTGATTCATATACTAGTCACAAATGAACTAGATTACTACAATACATTATCTAGGGCATTTCCAAAATACAGCAGTCAAATTCTATTATGGATGAATGGTAACACTGCTGAGTTTATTTAAATTAAAATGCTATACACTAGTCTTAATTTCTGAAATTTTGATATATTGGATATTTTTATTCAAGTCAATTATAGGAGGCAACAAACATGAAAACTTCAAGAATTTTCAGTGAGATTAAAAAAAGCTCTCTTACAAATTAACCACATTACAAAATATTCTAAGTTTCTCTGTTCACACAGACCTAATATTTCTAGGATTGCAATGACATAAAAAAATCAAATATCTCCCAACAGACGACTTGTTTAGCAGATCATTTAGTAAAAATCCGTACTCTCCACAATTGACCACAATTGAATATTGTAATTTTATATTAATTATTGTTTAAACAGTAACAACTAAAACATAATTATTCCTATCAGTCTAGGTAGGAAAGCAAACCTGGCAGCAAAACTGAAACCATGATTTTGATCTTGCTATACTGAAACCCAATGAAATAGTCCCATTGTTCGATACCACTTTCTTTTGTGCTTAAAACCTGTTGATCTATAGTTGCACAGTTGCTTGGAGCTCTGATGTCCATCCTTCATCTAACAACAGCAAGTATCCAAGCACCCTTGTATGATCCAGTGGATGGAGTCCTTCATATCCCAGATTTTTCATGATGCTGGCCAAATCCCAGCCACCAGGAAATGTAATTACAAAGTTATATTAAAAAAAAAAGGTTTGCTGAAGGTCAGCATACTGTTGCATTTCATTCCATTTTAATCCACTCACTATAATTTGTTTGGAACAAACACAGAATCTGTACCAACTGTTCACTACACACACTGATTTTCAGGGAGGAAAAATGTCTTTGTGAGAAGTTGTCAACATTTTCTAGAAATACTAAGTGTCTTAACAGATTGGCCTTCCTAAACAATAACAAGAGTGGTGCTTTACTAGACCTATTTTACCCCTTGACATTTCTAACTGTAGCTAATTCTACTATGAAAGAACAATAGCTTCTAATACACAAATGAACCAAAATATGTTGGTTTTTCAAATGTTTATTTATACTAAATGCACCCCACTTTACTCAAAATTTTATAATTTATTGGGGGGAAATTTTACACTATCTTCCCAAATTAAATCAATGACTGCTGAAAATTTAGTATGAATATATTCAATAATGTTAACACTTCTGTAAACTAGGAAGAAAGATTAACATTCATAAGAGCCTTTCAGACATACTAACAGCTACACTTTCTTCAGGAAGAAATTCACATGGGTAAATTGTTTTCCTGAACAGAAGCTTTACATCCTTAACTAAGAAGTTAATCCCTGCATATTATCCAGCATGTTCCCAGTTCTACATGGTTTTTAAGGTTAAGCCTCCTTAAAATCAAGCTCAACTACTAGTGACTTCATAGATCTGCAGTTTTCTTGGCAGCAATACAGAAGTAATTTGTCACTGTCTTCTTCTCGGAAGATTTTTTTTCATCTTCTCAGCAGAGCCTATAGAGTAGTACCTATAGTATCCTCTGAAAATCTCCTACTGAAGTATTAGCCAGGACTCACTTGGCTTAGGTGCTTATACCAAACAAGGTTAGCCAACTGCTGCCATCTGCTCCACTTATAGATGTGTAATTTTCTACAGCATTACCTTAAAAAAGCTATCTCACCCATCCACAATGGGGAGGCAGGAAAGAGAAAAACCCTCATGGGGAAGGGGGTGTGTGTGGAATGGAGGAGAGAAACCTGAAGGGATAGGACACAGGGCTGAGGAGTTGTTAACAGCCTGACAAAAACAACATTTTATTGCCACATAAGTAGCTTTTTCTAATTTAAAAAGAATGAACTTTTGTTTGATTTGTAAATAAGATTATTAATAAGGGGAAAAAAAGAATCCATTTTAGAATGATCATAAGAAATCGGTTTTTGTTTTAGTTACCCCACAAAGAGAACAGCTGATCTGCGGGGCCTACAAAAGATCTCTGATTATTTTTTTTTCATTATGACTGGGATTCTGTTTAAGTAATATAAAAAGAGAATCTTATGCAGAAACTCACGCTCACCATACATAAGGAAAAGGAGGTCACTGGAAGCAAAACAAGTTTGAAGTTTTTTTTTTAAACCCTGCAGATAAGAAGAAAGGAACGAACCTTTCTTTCCTCAGCTCAGTATTATTCTAAAGACAGCATTTCTTTTGACTCTCTTATTTGCTGGGTCCAAACCTCTAGCTAGCAGGAAGCAGTGGGGGGTGGATTTGTTCCTCTCTTTACAGGTGGAGAAGGATATCCTATGCAATCTCCCATGCAATTAATAAAATGGCCTTTAATTTATGAACACAAATGTTTTGATCAGCCAAAAACATGACATAATGTAAGACTACATATAGAGAATTATCACATGCTCTAAAGTACTATTACTTTTAAATCAAGAAATCATATACTGCTCATGACAAGTATGCACACCATAGCAAATAACCTATTTTAATCACTACAGAAGGAATCTGTGCATGAAATATATTGTGCCAGAAGTATACCTGCAAAAAGGAAGATTGAAAAACTGACAAATTGGAGGACAAACACGAAATATGGTAGTATGTCCTGAGAACCTTCCTTTTTTATGTACATTAAACAGGCCTTCCTTGGAGACAGGAAAAGATTAAATAGCAATCAGTGTTTCTTAAATCTCAAGAAAAATCTAAGTTTTGTAGAAACATCTTCGTTCAAGATGTTGCAGGGTGTCTTTTTTATAAGGAAGAGTAAAATCCACCTAATTACACATACATACTTGAATATGGAACATAATGCATTTTCTTTACTGTGTTGTAGTAGATAAACTGTGCTAATATCACTTGCAAAAATTTAAAAATGGATCAGGAATTATTTGAAAATTCTGCTTCCAAGTACTGGCTATTAAAGGATGTAGCCAGAAGTAACAACTCATTATAGCTTTTTATCACCAAGAATGAAAGAACTGGAAACAGAGATCACCAGATCTGTGGAATTATATCTGACTATTAAGTTTTTGAGCTTCCTTAAATCTCCCCTATCTCCAAAAAATCCATTTTTTTACCCCAAGTGAATATTGTTAAAGAACTACTAAAAGCCTCTACTTAAACTCTCAGTAACTTGAACCTGGCCAAATAAATCTAAGCCCCCTAAATCTAATGGCTAAATGTCATCTCCAGGATTGTTTATTTAGGGGGTGTTCAAGATGATGATGATGATAATGACAATGATTTATTTTTTTTATATTCCACCTTTCGTTCAGAACGTGACAGCAGCACACAGTAGTGGCCAAAATTCTGGAAACCTTTTGGGAAAAGTGTTCTATTCTATTCTATTAACTGGGTTTTATTGCTGGGTCACTTCTGACTAACAAGTTTCTTTAGTCGGCTCCATAGGTTTTCAATTGGGTTAAGGTCTGGGTTATTTCCAGGCCATTCCAGCAGTGGAATAGGATTATCTTGAAACTCCCCCCCCAAAAAAGTGGTGTTATTAGTCATCAAACCTCAAAAATACACTTTTCCCAAAAGGTTTCCAGAATTTTGGCCACTACTGTATATAGCACTTCCATTTACCCCACAACTCTGTAGCTAGTTTGGGCCAAGAAAGATAGAGTGGCCCAAATTTATCCAATGAGATTTTATGGCTCAGGATAGACTAGAATCAGAGTCTCCACCCAGCCTATTCGACACTTTAACCAGTACACCAAACTAGCAATGAGAACTGAAGAGAACCTCTATCTTGAAATAAATACCACTTATTAATTTAAGATTTAATATAATTATTATGCATGAAGTAGGTAATGGGTAATTTGTTACCTCAACAATATCCGAGTTAGTTCTGCTCTCATGGGGTTCATTGTATTCTGTGTATTTGAGAAGAACTTTGTCCATATCAGTGCTGGCGTATTGAAACAGCTTGTTAGAACTGTTGAAAATTATGAGTGCTATTTCACAGTCGCAAAGCACGCTTAGTTCATAGGCTTTCTTCATTAATCCAAACTTTCTTTTCGTGAAGGTCACCTAAACACAAAAGGGGAGAAGAAATATTTCAGCTGGACGTATTTAATGGCAACGGTCTGAATAGGTTTCCAGAACAGCTGGGCCCACCAGACTTTTGAGGTTAATTTTGTATGTTAACAAAGCACCTTTACAGGTTATATATATAATTCTTGTATTGTATAGTCTTGATATTCTTGAAAAATATGAATAAACTGTCTTTTAGCATGTGTGTGTGTGTGTGTGTGTGTGTGTGTGTATTTGTGTCAAACCATGAACTTAGGATAGTCTTCCAAAAACAAACCATAAAACTTTGTTAGGCAAAATGTCCTTCAGAAATTGTGGGTACTCCATCACTGGAGATTTTTAAGAGATTGGACAACCATTTCTTCTGACATGGTATAGGGCAGGGGTCTGCACTCAAAGAGCCACTTGGGCCAATTTCCCACAGAAAACAAAACACCGGGAGCCAAAAATCTGTGTGGGCGTGGCCAACTTGACATCACTCATTCCCACTATCACATGACACCCCTGAGCCATCCCTACCCAGGTTTTGTGGCTCCAGGTATTTTCTTTTAAACAGGTCTCTCTCTCCCCCCCCTCCCTCTCATCTTTCTCCCTCTCTCTTTCTCCCTCCTTCTCTCTCTCATCTCTTTCTCCCTCTCTCTCTCCCTTTCTTCCTCCTCGCTTCCTCCCTCCCTCCTTCTCTCATCTTTCTCCCTTTCTCCATCTTTCTCCGTCTCTCATCTTTCTCCCTTTCTCATCTCTTTCTCCTTCCCTCTCATTTATCCCTTTCTTAGCTCTCTCATCTCCCTTTCCCTCTTTCTCTCTATCATCTTTCCACATCTCCTTCTTTCTCATCTCCCTCCTTCTCTCTCACCTCTTTTCCTTTTTCCACTCTCTTTCTCATCTCTCTGTCTCTCATCAATCTCCCTCTCTTTGTCCCTCTCCATCTCTCTCTCTCCCTTGTGTGTGTGTGTGTGCGCGCGCGCATGCGGGGGGGGCGGAGTTCCCTTTTGAACCATTTCCAAAAACAGGTGAGGGATGGGTTTTTTTTTTCTGATGTTCTTTCTTCTTCTTTGGGTGCTTTTTACCATATGATTTAATTTTAAATCAAGAGTCATTTCAAGTTCCCAGATAAATGAAGCTCTTTTGTCTCCCTCCTGTGGCTCCCTGTCGGCTGGCTGTGAAGGGGAGGGGCAGGGCCACCCAGTGGTGGGATCATCCAACAGGGAGCCGCAGGACAGGGCCCAAAGAGCCGCACTTTGCTGACCCCTGTGTTATAACAGTGTTCTTCTTTCCTTCCTACTTCCTCCACAGAAGACCATGCCAGCAGAGAACACTACAGAAGTGACCGCATTCGTCTTATCTGGACTCACCACCAACCACAACACGGAACTGGTGCTTTTTGTCCTTTTCATTGCCATTTACACTTTGATCCTGGTTGGCAATATTCTCATCGTCATCACCATCGTCTTCGACAACCAGCTGCACAGCCCCATGTACTTCTTCCTCAGCAATCTCTCCTTCATCGATGTCTGCCATTCCTCGGTGGTCATGCCCAAAATGCTAGCGGATTTCCTGACCGAGTCCAAAACCATCTCCTTCGGAGAATGCATTGCACAGATGTTCTTCCTCCACCTCTTCGCCTGCACCGAGATCTTCCTTCTCACCATCATGGCCTACGATCGCTACGCCGCCATATGTCATCCTCTGCATTACACAAGTATCATGAACCGCCGGGTCTGTCTCAGCTTGGCGGTGGGCATGTGGCTAGGAGGCCTCGTCCACTCCATTGCTTTGATGGCCTTGACCCTCAGTGTGCCCTACTGTGGCCCCAACTCCATCGACAACTTCTTTTGTGATGTTCCTCTAGTCATCAAACTCGCGTGCGCCGACACCTATGTTTTTGAGGCCCTCATCATCTCCAATTCAGGACTGATTTCCGTGGTTTGCTTTATCGTTTTGGTCATCTCCTACGTGGTCATCCTGGTGTCCTTGAGGAATCGCTTCTCCGAAGGGCGGCGCAAGGCTCTGTCTACTTGTGCTGCTCATCTGACAGTTGTCACCTTCTTCTTGGGCCACTGTATCTTCATCTACCTCAGGCCGGCCAAGAGTTTGGCTGCAGATAAGGTTGTCTCCATCTTCTTCACAGCTGTGACGCCCCTGCTCAACCCGGTCATCTACACGTTGCGTAATGAGGACATGTTAAACGCCTTGAATAAACTCCGTGGTCGGCAAGTCCATGCAGGAGCCAAAGGAGTTCATTAGGAAGGTTAAAACATTTCAAGATGCAGCACTGTGTCTTGCCAATAATTTGATAATCAATAGAAATAGTGAAATGTCTACCGCAGGCAAGGAAGCAGACTTCCGATCTGACATTACCTCCAAAATGAATAACAAAATAACAGTTGGAAGGGACCTTGGAGGTCTTCTAATCCAGCCCCCTTGCTCAAGCAGGAAATCCGATGTGATTTCAAAACTGGGCTTTGTATGTTTGTTACTCTTTAAATTGGGGAGAACAACCTTTTGCATCCAAGTGTGAAAAAAATTAAGTTATGGGCAGTCTTCCACTTATGACCACAATTAAATGAAATTCAATGGTGAGAATTCATCCAAAACAGGATGAAAGTCATTCAGCCACAATTGAGAATTGCATCACGCCCAGAGCAGTCCAAACTTCAACCAAACCTGGGAGCTCAGACAAACGCCTAGGATTTGCATTTCCTCTTTTGCCTATAGAGCCAGCTATGACCCCTACATGACCCCTATATGACACCAAACGAATCTGACAACAACCAATAGAATACATGTTCTTGCACAGGAATAGGAAGCTCAAATACAGAGCCCAGAGAAGGCATAAAAACAGAAGTGGGCTTCACATCCTATAGCAACCAGTTCAGCAAGCACTGGAAATTGGAGCGCACTTCACTAGTGCTCACACCATCCACTCATGCCTGCGGTGTCACAAAACATGGCAATTCACTCATGTATACCATCCACACATGCATGCAATTGCAGGGGTGGGTTCTATTTACCTTTACTACTGGTTCTCTTCATGCATGCACTTTGTGCATTCGCTGCATGCGCTTGCTTCACTCACGCAAGCGTCAAACACACACTCTGTGCGTGCACCGTAACTAATCTACCTGAAAAAAACCTGAAAAAAACAAGCGCTCTGCGCATGCACAGTGCAGAAAAACAGAGAAAACGGAGAAAAAAATTAAGTACGGGCGCGCGGGTGGGCCCTGCTCCCAGCCATGAAGAACCGGTTCAGCGATGTCACACCGTCACTGCTACCAGATCGCGCAAACCAGGCCGAACCGGGAGCAACCCACCACTGATGCAATGTCAAACAACATGGCAATTCGCTCGCACACAGCATCCACACATGCGTGCGGTGTAAAAAACACAGTGAAATAGAACGGGATTGCACCCAAGCGAATGGGCGGGCCCATCCATAGGCGACCACTATCAGTTCACCCAAACCGATCCGAACCGGCTGAATACCACCTCTGTATAAAAAAACCCACTCTCAACTCTATTTGATCAGCTGCCCAGAATCACATGTGGTTCCGCTTCATCAATAAACCATCTTTCCGATCAGCCTCCATGTTTCTAGTTTCTTTCTCCCAGCTTGGAATGGAACCATATTTCTTCCCGCAGCTGTGAATATACCTGTGCCTGATAAAGAATCATAGAATCATAGGGCTGAAAGGGAGCCTTGGAGGTCATCTAGTCCAACCATTCGCACAATGCAAGGACCCCTGCATGCAGTTGTGTGACCATGGAGAGGAAGTGATCAACCATTAGAATTTTAGAACCGGGTCGTTAGTACCTTTGGGAGGGTCCGTCATGACTTGAAGCTGTCACTAAGTGACTGGTCACAAGTCAAGGACCACAGTGGCAGCGCTGATTCTTTGGCATCACTTATTTACTTAGTACATTTGGGGATGTGGTGGCTCAGCGGCTTAGACGCTGAGCTTGTCGATCAAAAGGTCGGCAGTTCAGTGGTTCGAATCCCTAGTGACGCATAGCGGGGTGAGCTCCCATTACTTGTCCCAGTTTCTGCCAACCTAGCAGTTCGAAAGCAGGTAAAAAATGCAGGTAGAAAAAATAGGGATCACCTTTGGTGGGAAGGTAACAGCATTTTGTGCACCTTTGGCATTTAGTCATGCTGGCCACATGACCACGGAGACGTCTTCTGACAGCACTGTCTCTTCGGCTTTGAAACGGAGATGGGCACCGCCCCCTAGATTCGGGAACGACTAGCACATATGTGCGAGGGGAACCTTTACCTTTATCTTACATTGATTTAATAACTAGATCAGGGGTGGCAAACTCAAGGCCCAGGAGCTGGAGCTGGATCCGGCCCGCAGGGTGTTTAGATCTGGCCCCTGGGGCCGCCCTGGAAACAGCAAACAACTGACCTGCAGTGCCTCTGCCAGAGAAAACAGTGCTCGGGAGGGCCTCATGCAGCCCTTCTGAGCTCCGTTTTCACTGGCAGAGGATTGTAGGAGGCCGTCGCAACTGAAAACGGAGCTCGGGAACCTGTTTTCGCTTGCAGAGCACTCGGGCCACTTCAGGCGCATCGAGCTGGCCACACCCACTCTGGCCACACTCACCGTGCCCCCCCCCAAGGTCAAACACAACCACGATGCGGCCGTCAATGAAATCAAGTCTGCCACCCCTGAACTAGACAAATTATCATAGCTTATGGGCAACACTGATTGTTTGGGCCCATCACACAGCTAAGTTGGAACAGCTGCTACTGAAGTTCCAATAGAGTTACCATAATAATTTCTCTGAATTAAAACAACAACAACAACAACAGGGAAATAACATGTTTTTCTTACCGTTCTGGAGAACAAACCTACAGAAAGGTGCTATATAAAGACTCGGCGCTATATTTTATTCCGTCTTTCCTTTGCTGCTCAAACAGCCATTCCCTTTACGTATATCGTTTTATTCGTTTATAATATAACATACAAAGAGAATACAAAAGCAAATATTAGGGGAAATTAGGGAAGGAAAAAGGGAAGTGAATGATGGCGGAAAGGAAGGGAAAAGAGGAAGACAAAAAAAAGGCAAGGCAAGGCCTCAAACAGCCTCTTTGAGTTGTGCCCAAAATGCAAAATGATGTCCATTTTGCTTCAGATTCCATCTTCCAATGCCTTAGCTACACCAGAAGTTGGTTATTACCCATAAAGCCCTACATGGCTCAGGACCAGACTATCTCCAAAATCTTATCCTACCCTGCATCTCCCTGCGACTGGTAAGATCCCACAGGGTCAGTCTCCTCCTGG